>JARYHS010013631.1:58277909-58463457 GCA_031002005.1 Vandiemenella viatica | reverse complement strand
CTGTGTTCTTTGACACGATGACGTCATGCTGTGACCTCTCACGATAACGTCACGCAGTCATCCTTCGGTGTTGGATTTACAACTGCCAGAGATATTTCTCGAAGTTATACCGAATTAAGATCAGTTCTATTTAGGTAAGAATGCGCAAGTAAGTGAGCTGCTAACACACTAAAGGAAATATGGGAATCAAATGTGCGACCCTGGGTACTGACAAGACACGCCTTAACGTGCGTAACCATTTAGGCGACATCATATGTAACGTATCATATCGATATACATTGAGTAAAATTTAATTTAGGATTTTTAAGCTTCGTTTCCTCCTGAACGGAGACGACCGGCATAAGCCAGAGATACCTGAGGTATTTACCACAGCCATGTTCGCATTGGAGCCTTGTAGTTGCGAACTTGCAGAAATGACTCAAAGTAGGAATTTTTTAAGCTTAGCATCAAATTTACATTTTGTTATCCAGTGTAGTATAGTTCCAAGACATATTTCAGATTTTTAACTGACTTCAAAAAAAAAAAAGGAGAAGGTTCTCAATTCGTCAGTATTTTTTTGATGTATGTTCAGCGATATCTTCGCTAATTTTGAACCGATTTAAATGTAATTTTTAAAGTGGATAAGGTACACCTCCAAAGTGGTCCCATATGAATTTCATTGAGAAATCACCCTTTCTACCCCTTTACACCACTTAATTTTTATACAAACCCACATTTTTTTATCCAATTTCGATGGAACTTTAGACATGTATAGTTAAAAATGAAGAGAAAATTACTGTCAATTTTTGATTTGAAAAAACCCGAACCCCTCTTCCCCTACCAACCCCATTAGTTTTTGTCAATGTTCTTTACACAAAGTCTCAGTTGACACCATTCAACCGATCTTCTTTTAAGTTGTAATATACAAGTAATTTTTCATGGAGAAATAAAGTTCAGTAATTCGTTCTTCGCGATGTGACACATGGTACCGACTTCAAAAATAACTGATTAATGTAAAAATTTAAACAACAGTAATGTATAATATTGTACATTTACATTTTCTTTCTTGTAAGCAAGGTATAAAGTAATTTTAAAATTTTTGGTGTGTTTTTCTCGAAGGCGGTTTTTATGATTTCTAAAACAATTATTTTATAAGTCATACCATAAGCTTTCAAACTGTGAAAAAACCATTAAAATCCGTTATCTACCTTTTGTATGATGAAATAACAGAATTATACGTAGAATACGGCTGGAGATTAATAAATAAGTGAAGATATGGCACTTTTGTGTGTGCTGTGGCAAGAAGTAAAATCACGAGTAGCTCTTTTTTTATACTTTGTGTATACAATTTAAATGTCTCGCGATTTGATATATCAATGCAGGGAGTCCAGATGAGGACCTACAAGAATTTGATATTATAATTTACAGATAAGCCATAAGCCGACGTCTCCGTCTGCGGGTAGGTGGAGCAGCACAATTATGTAAATCTTACATTTCTGCATTTTTTATTACTTTAATTGCTACAGAATATGGGAATATTTCCCTGTAGCAGCACTCTTACTCGTCGACAGAACCAAAAGAACGCCATTGAAAGGAAAAATTGTTAATTGAATTATTCACATGAAATAAAAAAAAAACTTAAATTCGTTGGTACCATCACTTGGTGAGATAATTTTAGTTTGCCACAAGTACCATGTGTGTCGTGGCCGGGCCTGCACTTTAACATGGAATCCGATTCACGGAACGTCCTGGCCTATCTCGCATTATCAACCATAACAGCCACACAGTCATCTCTGACTCACCAGGGACTGTGAAAACTCTGTTACAGTAGAAAATCTTCTGCAGTTCTGTCTCTTCCTATCCTTAATTCACATATAATAGAAAATATTTTGTTCGTTTGGAGATTATAAAATACGATTATGATACAGAGAACAGAAGATGTACCGGGATTTTATGGCTACTTTTAATAAGTGAATAAATTAGTTACTTAAACAGGCTAACTGAGTAGAAATGCTGGCAAGTATACATAACAGGCGTTAGTCAAATGACAAGTGCCTAAATCCTACAACTTTGTAAAATATCATAGTTTAGTCTAAGAAGTCGGAACACTGTGGAATCGAAATTTGGACACAAAGAATGCTAGACAGATTTTTTTTTCTCATGGATCCTCATTCAGGGGACACCAAAAGGAGAAAAGAGAGGGAGAGAAGCAAGGAAAGAAAATAAAATGACCAAAAATTGATTAGAAGAGATTTCTACGATTAGCATAATGCAAAAAAATTCAGTACAATAAATTCATTAACGTGACATAATATATTTTTGTATATAGGACTGAATGTCTTTAAGAAATAACAGTTAAATGAAAACAAGAAATAAGTATCCTTACGGAAATGTAGAGACATGCTAATTTTCAAACGCAATATTTGTATGTATTGAGAAGTAAAGTCTATTTATAGCTTGTAAAAAAGAAAGTTAAAAGAAAATAAGAAATAACTGTTATAATGAAAGAGCTAGGAAATGATAATTTTTGAACTCAGTATTTGTATGTACTGAGAACTAAAGTGTCCTTATGACATGTAAATAAGACTTAACTGAAGAAATAACTGTCCTTATAAACGTGCTGGGACCTGCTAATTTTCTGATGCAGTTATTAACACTGGCTGATTTGTATGAGCGTGGCGTTGGGTGCGCTTTGCATTCCGCCAGGAGTGTTTACAGGCCCATTTCGCCAGTTCGACCTCCTCTCCCCACTACCCCTCCCTTCCCAAAGGTTACCCGCGCTCATTGATATTAACTTTAATGTTTACCGTGCACCCCTGACTTTCCATTCAAGGCTTCACTACCACCTGCTCGCAGCATTTAGACGCAAAGCCACTTAATAAACCGTGTTTATTGAATCTACTTACAATAATACATTTTATACCTGTGCTCATTATTATCATTACTTGAAATAAATAGAGCAATATTGTGGGCTTTTCAGACGTTGATGTAATAATTAAGATGTGTTACAGACAGTATATCAACTTTGCTTTTTTAAACTATTTATTATTTTTTTGAAGTTCTAGATCATTTATGTAGTTTCTGTTGGTATTTGTGATTGCGTTATTAGACAATGTGGGATCGTTTTGTGAGCATCTAAAATGTTGTTAACGTTCTCGATGATTCGATAAAATGCTGAAATATGATTAGCGAAACATGGACTTTAGGAATACCGGAAAGAAAGAAACTTGAAGCATTTGAAATGTGGTGCTACAGAAGAATGCTGAAAATTAGGTGGACAGACAAAGTAAGAAATTAACGAGTTTTGGAAATGATGGGTGAGAAAAGAAGTTTATTGAAGAAGCTCACAGGAAGAAGAGACAGGCTGGTAGGTCATATTTTGAGACATGCTGGATTGGTTAATTTGTTAGTGGAGGGAACAGTTGAAGGTAAGAACTGTAGAGGTAGACAGAGATTAGAATATATGAAGCAGATAATTGAGGACGTGGGTTGTAAGGGGTATGTAGAAATGAAGAGGTTAGCACAGAATAGGAAGGGGTGGAGGATTGCATCAAACCAGTCTAAAGACTGACGACAGCAAAAAAAAAAAAAAAATGATTAGCTGACTTACTCGCTGATCTTCCAGAATATTCAGGTTAGATGACTCCTCACTTAGCACGGAATGCGAGTTCGAGCTTGGGAACCATTTTATTGCTTCAAGTTCTCATCGGCTGTCAAGGTGTTTAAAGTTTGGATCTAGTAAATCGGGATACTTTACTGTCTTCCAGCTTATTGTGCTGTGCAGCTAGGTTAAAACTTCCGAGATGAGGGCTCGTCTGGTGACAGATAGATTTTTATTGGCTACGGAATACGCCCCTTTCGTAGCTACCTTAATATACCCCTTTATAGTGGATCTACAGTTTAACGTGGAATTCAAAACATGGAAGCGTTATGACGTACCTGACATTACTCAGCAAGCTTTACCAAATGTGAAGGTCGGGTTAAGGGCCTTTGAAAATCACCGCTGAGTCCGCGATTCTAACGCGCGACCTTTTGAGCCCAGTCAGACGCCTTATACACTGAGACACCTCCGAGATGAATGTTATTAATTGCGAGGGCAATTGCAAAAGAAGTAAAGTAATACGTTGATTCTGAGTTCTACAAAATATCGTCACGTTTCCAGCAATAAGGAGATTGTGTAAAGAATACGGATTTACCTGGTGACCATAAGAAGAAGGAAAGCATTTTTATGAAGCTACGTTAATAGATGTACAACATATCCCCTGATCACTAGGTCGTTTATTTAAAATGTGTTTCCAAGCTGATTTGGAAACAAAAATACTAATAGTATGCTTTACATTTTGTGATAGCACAAACTTGTTAGGTTAATGTAAAGTAATTAATTTATGAAATGAATTATTAATTATGAGTAAGATTAGAGTTTCTTTTATTTATTATGAAACCAACAACAATATTTTACTGCACTAAAATGAAACATAGAAATATACATTTCATAAGAAATTCCTGAATAACATTTTATTGTTTGATTTTCTTTGCCTGAGGGAGCTAGATGTAGCTGATGACGTGGTTGAACACCTACTATCGTTTGCGTAGTCATTGCGCCGTTCTACCATTCTAGAAATTAGTGAACCAGACGTTGTTTAAAGCAGCGCAGCCTTCCTACGAACTTTATTAGAGCTCAGCCTACTCTGCAGCACGATCAGTTTTCTGACTTTCAGTACTCCCATCGGTCATTCGAACAAACTGACGATTGGCCTCGGGGGTCACTCACTGCGACAAGTGGAAAAGACCTTTCCTCGCCTTTACTTGAAGCCAATGGAATTTGAATAGATGAAATGGTCTGAATCCCGCCTTACAAAAACAATTGTCATGACTCTGTCAACTGGTTAGATGCAATCCTCTCTAGCTTGAGCTATGTTCTTCATCTCGATCTATCAATTTAAAAACTACAGTATGTCGTCAGTTACCTGCTTCATATGTTATAAGCTTTGTCGTCCTCTACAGATCGTTCCTTCCAATGTTCCTCCCACTAACATATTAACCATTTCATAAATGTGATCTTTTGTGATACTCTTCCTTCTTCGCTCATCATTTCAAAAACACGTTCATTTCGTACTTTAGCCGACCACTTAATTTTCAACAGTCCTGTCTAGGACCAGGTTTTAATAGTTCAGTTATCCATGTTTTTGGTATTCCTTAAGTCTATGCTTCATGTTTTAAAAATTTATTTTTGAGTCTTAGATCAATATTTGAAACTGAAAGAGGTCTCTTTTTAATGAGAGCTCCTTTTGTCACTGCAATTCTGCTTTTAACATCATTCCTGCTTCGGCGATCAGTTGTTAATTTACTTACTAAGTAGCAGAATTCTCTTCCTTCTCTTATTGGATACGACCCTGTTTTTATATTTATTCTACTATTATTGGTATCATTGCTGCTACCTTTCATCATTTTTGTCTTGCTTTGGTTTATATTCAATCCAAAATCTTACTTTAGTATTTTGTACGTGCTGTTCAGTAACTTTCCTCAGCTTTAAATTTCGATCAGTAATGTTAGTGGAAATTTTGATACATTGAATAAATTAATCTCAGGTAACTAGACCAATGAGTCCATCGATACAACTCTGTCGCCATTGTCAAGTGACAGTTACTTGAAATGGCGACAGAGTATATGGCCGCCGAAACGTCTTGTTGTTAGGATGGACTCACTCGCCTTGTAACCCGAGAGGTTTTTTTTTATATTCAGTGCCGAGAAAACCTCCATTCTTTGGTTAGATTGTTATTTAGCCTGGGTCAGAATTACAGCAGCCATTCAACGTTACAGAGGAGGGCATGAGCAATTTAATTTTTTTTTTAAATAATTTAAATTGTTTTCATGAGCGTCCTATTACTGAAACCATTACTTCGTTTGTATGAACGTAGTTCCACATTATTACGTTCGGGTTGTAGTAAGTTAGTTTAACGGTTTCCACCTCATTCTCATTGGGCGCCAGGGGTATTACCAGACTGAAATTAGTAAGTATTTACAAAAATTCTTCATAAAACAATTAACATGAGTGGAAGAGTAAGAAAATTGTAATGAATTAAAACCCCAATTAACTATTGAACAATGATTGTACAATTTATTTGACTAATAATGCAAACTAATATTTATTTAATGAAACATCTAAATCGGTAACAGATTCCCTTAACAGGTCAACAAGCAACAGGTAAGCAATGAGATTCTAATCAGGGCGCTCTGGGTCTAATTCAGTCCAATACCAAGAGTTTGCTGTGGACGGCAGAATTTAGTGATGTATTACCGCGTGGATGATACCCCGCTGCTGATGCGTTGTCCGATGAGAAGCAGTACACAACCAATAGTGTACTCCGTCATACCGGGCTCTCCGTACTGCAACGTACGCCACCGATCACACCAGGAACCAAACTGTCCTGGTCAAAACACAACCTCTCACTTGGGAGGCTCGTACCAGTGTGTAAGTGAGACCTCTCGCTTTGATAGCTCACACACCGTCGATCCTTTCAGACAGCAGACAGTTCAGGTTAAGGGTCTTGCCGCCCCGGTGTCTGGCGTTCGTCCAACAGATGACACTCCTCTTGACAGAGCCTGGGCACCCTTCTCAGAGAGCACAGGCAAAAACTTGTCTCCCGCTAACTCACAACTCTGTTCTGACGAAATTCACTTTATTTTATAAGGTCTATCTTAAATGTCATTGTCTTTATAAAATATTGTCATGTGGCAAACCTGACACATTACAACACTGATCGCGATCTATGGGGCCTAAAGTGCAGTATTACGTGGCAGATCGTAAGTTGTTAAAATTAATTTTTAATATCCTTTGCTTTCACCGACGCCATGTTACCGTGGTCATTATTTCAGTCGTTTGCAACTGTGTCAGCCGTTCAAACATTGAAATATCGACCGGATAGCAAAAAATAAAGATGTAAGAAACCGTGAATATTTTGGATGAAGTTTATATCGCTAATGCATTATTGCCATTAACTAGCGATACAGTGAATATGTGATTGTTGCAGGCCATTTCTTCCACAGTTGCTTGTTAAACTAATAATTATTATCTAGTAAATACGCCAATACAACTGTTGTTGAATAGAATATCCAACAATAGTTGTATAAGCGTATTTTCTAAATAATAATTGTTAGATACAGTGAATGTTTTAATTCGCTTGTGATTAAAGCATTGATTTTTCTTAAAGTTCAAGACTCGCATACACAAAATAACATGTAGATGTCATTTACCCTATAGGGTAAGTTGTCGGGTGAGGCGAAAACAACACAGGCGGCTTGCGTGTCTCCGCATAATTTCTGTGGACGAACAACCCGGAGACGTCGCCCGTCTGATAGTGCCATACGCATTTACTTTTTGTTATATCCGATTCCGTACCAAACCAAGCGAAAATTCCTGTAATTCTTGATATTCGTAAAGAATTTACAAATTTTCGCACTAGCCAGCCCATTGTGTTAAGCAACTGTTTATATTATTCACTAATTAACTACTTCACATCTGTTTTTATTTAACACAAAAATAATTCTGTCGAGGAACACGTTGAGCAGCTGGTAGTAATTAGTTGTTTAAATTGAATTTTATGTTTTTCTGTCCATAGTTGCACATTGTAACCTTGCAACAGACTTCAGCAAGGACCAGAAGATTACAAGGAACATAGTCCCTTGCAAAAGTCCTCGTTTCGTTCGTCTAAGCGTCTTCTTCATCAGTTACGCCCAGCTTCCTTCTGTATAAAGCGATATTTTCATAATTCAGGCAGTGGATTCAACTACTCCATGCACTATTTATACAGGCACGCATTCATTTAAGAACGACGGTCAAAATAATACCAGTTTAATATCTGCCGAGTCCCTTCACACGTTTGCTAAACACAATACACTCTGTACAGCTCCAAAAACTTAGAGAATTTCAATACAATGCTGCATTTCTAACAGTCCACTAGCTCCGCACACGTAGGAAAGTCTCCAGATCCGTTCAGTCGCACACAAAATAGGCCTCTGTCCGCTATCTTGTTGCTACTAAGCAAGATCATCCCTCCCCTCTATCTATAGGTATTCTTTATCCAGTTAAAATCACGTCAGTGACACGAGTCGCACCCACAAGACGTTCGGTGACTAACCCTCCAGATGTGATTATTAGTGTTTTCAGCTATGTTTATAAGTTGAGCTAGGAAATTTCCGTCTACAAATATGATTTGACCACTATTTTCAATCCTGTAATTATATCTGAATTCGGTCAATTGGGTGATCAAGGGCTTAAAATGTAGAATATTTATATATATATATATATATATCTTCATTATCATCAAAATCGCAACATTTAACCCATAGCTACAGATTTTTCACAAAGCAAGAGAACTTAAGGTTACTTCCACGGCCGTAGTTTTGTAGGCCGCACCATGCAGCCGAATTGTACGGATCAGCACAAGGAACATGCTAGCCCTCGCTACCTCGCAGCCACCTCCCCACCACATTGCGTAGTGTAGTTTCAGTGATCCGGGCGTTTGATGTTTACCGACTGGGTGACGGATTGAGGCGTGTCGTCCCTGCCACCAGAGGCGGCCCCCTTCCCACGGTCCGCTGTTGATAGCTGGACCCGCGCGGCCGGCAAATACGCGGGCCATGGGAAGCCACCTTTACCCAATTATTTCCTTTCCATGACTAAACTGGCTTTCTGGCTGTTATCCTTTGGATTCGAATACGTGAAAGAACTACCCAGCGAGAACTCTTCATGAATGAGAAAGTGGCCAGACAAACTTCTAGCCTTAAATAATCGAAGAGACTGCTAGCTGACTGTCGAAAGACGACAATATCCTGTCATGTAAAGCAGTTGGAAGGGATGTAAAGTATATGATCATCCACCAGACATGTAGTAAATACGTAATACATATTCCACTTTGTTCCAAAACTTTCAGTGAATGTCACCGAGCGTGGTGGTGTAACGGATAGCGTTCTGGCCTCGCATTCGGGAGGACGGCGGTTCGAATCCCCGTCCGGGCATCCAGATTTGGGTTTTCCATGGTTTCCCCAAATCACTCCAGGTGAATGCCGGGATGCTTCCTTCAAAAGGCCATGGCCGAATTCCTTCCCATTCCTTGCCCCCCATCCTTTCCCGTCTCTAAAGACCACGTTGTTAAAAAGGGACGTTAAACTGTAAAAAAAAAAAATAAAAAAAAAAAAAAAAAAATTCAGTGAATGTCCAGTAATATAATACTGAAGCAATCGCAAATAATAATATATAGGAAATCAATAACCAAAAGTTAATTAAATGGGGAATAGACACGTATGAATTTCATTATAACTGAATAAGATACTTGTATTAGATTAGCCATTGGATTGTTAGCGTCTTCGGAGAATTGTACCCTATTTATCTTCACCAGAGAGTGGAGGATAAGACTGTATTGACACGTAATTTAAATCCCGGAAGCAGCTTGTTACCTTCTGAAAGTTATATTTAACGCCCAGAATCCATCTAGAGACGTTTCTTGTTTGAAGGTGTGAATTAAATCTCACTGTCAGTATCAGTATGTTAGCAGTGTAAGAACGGAGAATTTCCAGGCTTATAATTGAAGTGTAGTCTTCAAGACTGTATCGCCGGATTGTGTTGTAAAAACACGATATTTGACTATTGCTCCGATGTCTTCCTCAGCTGTAGTGCTCCACAACACAATCCGGCGGTACACCCGTGAAGACTACATTGCAAGCTAACAGTGCTTTTGAAGTGAACACAGAGTTCGCCTAAGAAAACTGCTGCAGAATACACACTCAGTTTATCTGGTCGCTCGTCCTAGTAGAATTCACTTGATTATCAGCAATTCGATACTTGGTCTGAAATGGAAAGTATGTAGCAGCCCATCAATATTAATGAATTTGTTTACTACTGTAATAATAAAAATTCTTAATGTGTCAACGTGTTTAACGTAATTCGACTGGTGCTACATGGCATATTATAGAACTACTTTAATCTTAAACTCAGTGTTTTATGTTATCTTGCGCTTTAAATATCCAGATGAAATCGACAAAAGTATTATAATTTCAAGAACAGTTTATTGTGGTCAATAAAATTGCTAAGAAACTTGAATTAGTAGATTGTTCGTATTAAATTTCTTAATAATAACTATTGATGGTTTCTAGCGACTATCGTTATCAAGAAATATTCTGTCAAAACTGCACGCAGTCAGGCTTTGTAAAAGGAGTTGTGGTTTAGTTTGTTAGCGTAATAGCTTACATTAAAATATTCCGTCACTTGCAGCTGCAGTGAGAGATTTGTCAATACCGAGCGTGGTGGGTTAGCGGTTAACGTTCTGGCCACGCATTCGGGAGGACGCCAGTTCGAATCCCCGTCCGGACATCCAGATTTGGTTTTTCCATGGTTTCCCCAAATCACTCCAGGCGGATGTCGGTATGCTTCCTTCAAAATGCCTTGGCCGAATTCCTTCCAGTTCCTTGTCCCCATTCCCGTCCCGCCTGTAATGACGTCGAAGAGGCGAAAAGCCATAATTAAAAAAAGATTTGTCAATAATTTAATGTCAGGTGACATGACGAAGCCTAATGTTACACGTTGATAATTGTCAACTAGTTAGGCTGTTATATTGCCGAAATCTTTATCCTGAATTGCGAGTGAAGTTGTTAGCCTGAGTGTTGCATTGTGTTGGTCAGTGAGCTGTTGCGCGGACACCGTGTTGTTCCGTCCCAGGCACCGCCGCACGGTGTTTGCAGACAGCTGTTATCGCGTGAGGCTTTGTCCTGGTGACAGCCACCGACAAACACTGTAGCTTCCAGACAAGGCGGCGTGGACGCTGACCAATACGAGGACAGCTGTATCTACCGGGAGTTATTTCGGAGCCCGGAAAGTGGAGCCTGGATACAAACTGGCGAATTAGTGAAGCTGTTCTTGAATCTCCACATGTTACGGTACGATAATCGCCATTCGAATTTCAGCAAAGTAATTTTGGTTAAGATCTAACATTTTTTCGAGACAGAAAGACATATTATACTAAAACTAATGCTGTTGTGTATAAAACCTTTTTTTTTTTTAAAAAAAAGGGGGGGGGGCAAAAACCCAATTTATATAGAAATGCAGTGGTTGTCTTTGAAAACCGCACTTAGGAAACAAAAGTATTTGTGTCAAACATCATGAAGACTTAATGCTCCATTTTTTATTACTTTTTGTCAGGAAAGACAATTATTGTGTTTTCCGATCTTTATGTTATTAGAAACAACAATTAATATTATTATGACTGAAGCAGGTCACCTTCAGTTTCTACGCTGTCTTTTTTTTCTTTCTTTCAATGGCATTTGGCAACGGAGGCCATACAGCCAGCTCAATGTAATTATTATAGGTTTCAGTGTATAAGTCGTCATCCAGTATATATATTGTATTTTTCCAATATATGGACGCCACAGGCGGACAGGACATTCACACAGACACACAACACTTAAACATCCATGCCCGCGGCCGGATTCGAACCGGCGGCCTTCGGCACGCGGACCTAGCACTCTAGCCCCTACGTTACCGAGGGCGGCTCTACGCTGTCTTAGTGGTCCGTTAATTTCAAAGAGGTGACTCAAGGTCAATATATTCTATCCCCACTCTGCTGCCTTTACCCCTATATGGACGGGAGATAAAGCGCACGTTGACAAGTTTGCTCATGTGCAGACATTTTTGCGTGTTAACGATAACGTAGATAGAACAATATTTTGCATATTATGTGAAGTTTTCTTTTGTAAAACGGACCTATTTAATTACTTGCCATAAGTGAAATAATTAAATCGAATGTTGTAGAAGTTACGTGTTTACAAACTACAAGATTCATATAAAATATTTACGCGGTAAACTTAGCCCACAAACGGAATGTTGGTTGGATCCTGTCAACGGAGCAATGCCAAGCCAGCATGTCACACATATGACAACCATTTCGTTTTCTCCGTGACCCATAGTATAACGGTGAATTCGAACCACGGACCGTACTGGCATACCTCATATGAACATAGCAAAGACCATAAGCATTTATGCCCACAGCCTTATTCGACCTGGGTACCTTGGTTTTTGTGTCCGAGTGGCTTATTCACTGAGCTACCAGACCGCTTATTCAACCGATCAGTGCTTCCAGGCATCATTTTTATTTTTAAAATTTGAGCGAAATATTTCAGGTGTTAAATCCCATTTTTTGGCCACTTCCCAGTGGGAACTAATTCTTTAAACTCGTCGTACAGCCTTTCAAGTGAAAGTGTCTGAAAGCGGTAGTATTTTATTATTTATTTATTTATCGTATGATTAAAGTATTTTATTATAGAACTGCTAGACTGAAACATTTTATTATAGAACTGCTAGACTGAAACAATAAACCGGCTTATTCAACAAATCCATGAGTTACTGACACAGTATGACAAATGATTTTATTAATAATTAAGGACAACCTAAGTAATTGAATAATTGTTCGTTTATTTTCTTTTCGAAAGCGTTTAGCTTCTTAACTAAAGCATCTTCAGCGATTTTACTGTTGATTGTGTATAGATGTTGCAATATTTTTATGTTTTACATTTTGAATATTGAAGTTTTTATACAAACTATAATCTACTTACATTTTATGGTACATTGCTCTATTTATCTACCATTCTCAGCAGCTATGTTTGATTTTTGGGTTACAGGTCTTTTTCTGCTTGTTATTGCACAAGTAAACTAGCACTACACGACACTGCACTGCGTATTTTATATGACTAACTAGTCTGTTTTGTTTACTTATCTTTCAACATAGGTTGGTGCTCCAAACCGAGCGTCATTACAAATACTGTATATAATTCACTTTTACCTTTCATCTGTTCCCGTAAATTATTCTAACAGGTAGAGTCCTCTATTTTATTTTATACGAACTCTAATATAGACTCTTTCTTTATATTTTTATCAGTTATAATCCTTTTTATCTGCAAGAAAGAGTATACTCCCCCTTACTCTCGTTCAAATCAACACATTCTCTACCATATTGCTCATCATTAATCACACCGATATTCATTTAAACACAAATTTATTTTATAGCCATGCATACATTATACTCCTCTCAACATAACTTTATACTCCACTATACAACCATTCTTGACCGCAGCCGTTACAATCTTTCTTACTTCTGTCCTTTTAACAAATTAAAATTCCATGTTCATACCGACATCTTGTTTCGACTCATCCTCTCTTCTTCTGTTTAATAATTATACCTTGCTATCGGGTCTTTTGTGGTCAGCTTTATTGCTTCCCTGTCAACGATCCACAAACACAGTGCTACCAGTATTTATTTTTACGATAATTATCATACATAAAGAAATACATTTATATTTGAAACAATGTGTCTACTGATTATCGCTTCCTAATTTTTTCATCGTTTCCAAATATGTTTTTAATTTTCTTATTCATATGGCTTTTTAAAAACATAATTCTACGAGATTTCCTGAGGATGATGGGAGATGCGCTGCTTAGCAGTCCCGCCTTCAGGGATAGAAGCTAGATTGTTTATGCCTCCCCAGGGCGGCATTCCGCTCAAACTTGCCTCCCCATTCGACTCGATCACGCTTTCTGAATATCCGATAGGCATCTTCACACACACAAGGTAGCTGTACCGCACTGCAGCCTGTCCCATCCATGTTCCACTCCTTCACACCACACCTCTATTTGGATAGAGAATTTATAACTGTTTGAATTTCGTGTAACATTGGCTAGTAATCTTAAGGATGACACGATTTCTTAGACCGTAACAGCATCCGGTTAGATCAAGGGTCTCCCAACTTTTAACCTGAAAGCAGCCACACTGACTCCACCACTTAAACACAAGGGCCAAGACCTAGTTAACTAATAATCCCAGTACACCGTTCGTAATTTCGATTGGTAACTAAGGGCAAGTGCCAAGAGCATTTCATTCCGGCGGAGATAACCGATGCGTGTGCCTTACAATTAGGATTGTAACCGTCCGGTTTTCGACCGGAATGTCCGGTTCTAAAGCGACTTGTCCGTATCCGGTTTCCTACATGCGACTGGACACAAAATATCAGGTTATTAAGAAATTTTAAAAATTACGGTTTGATGGTTTCTCAAATGTGAAGGAAGTAAACAAGGTCCCCGCACCTCGCTCGTTATTCCCCCATTTTCTGAACGTAATTCAACTTTTTCACTCTGTGTTCAAACGTTTACTACACGATTATCGTGAAGCAAATGGATTATTGTTTCAGTTACCTACAATATGTCGAAGCCGGAACATCGTTCTAGTTTAGTTCGCGGGGAATTAAAGAATGAATAGTCTCTGTAGAGACGAGTGGTTGTCAAGTGAAGGGCTTAGTACTTGGCTGCATAAGGATTGCACCACATAATGTAAAATCTGTAAAATTACTTTCACTGTGAAATTTGGTCACATAAAGGATGTGAGATACGGTTTCTTCCGCAGAAGTATTTGTTATTGTCATAAAAATTATTTGCAAAAATAAAAAAATTGCCTAATAAATTTAACTTTTTGTATCATACACCGGCTCCCTTCTCCCCCCCTCTCCAGCTCCCCCCTTCCCCCGCTCGCCACGGGCAAATGTCTGGTTGCCCGGTCTGAAAATTCGATATTTGTCCGGACGTGGAAATCTGAAAAGTTGGCAAGCCTTGCTGTGAGATGCATACTGTATGACTACTTTCGACGGTGCTGAAAGTACAATAGTGACATGTTACGGAAAGTAGAGAAGTGTAGAACGTCGGAAAACTACAATAGCTCAGCAGCATAGTTTGGGGAGCGGTGAAACTGTGCAAAAACATCAATTATGCACGGTAAGTCGAAGTAACAACGCCATCTTGTAACGTGTAGCAGAGCTAGTGTATACTCTGGAAAATTTCTGCTGCCTGATCGCTTGTCGGTAAACAACCGAAAATTGGTCAGTTCGAAATTTTGAACTCGGAGCATCAAGTGCGATCTGAAAAGTGATTAGTGTGTTTTGTGACTATAGTTTCTTAGTGAAAATACACATTGTTTAACTGTGAGTGTTGATGATTGAAGTTGATTTTTTAGATGTTTGTAAATATGGAAAAGAAAAGAAAGATTCATAGTGAGTGCAAAACAAAAAGAGCAGTGGGAGGATATGAATATTTTGTGAACAAGTGATAAGGGAACGTCCATAAAAATCGCAGCTCCATTTTGGCCTACTGTGAACCTCCCTCCCCCCACATCACCCAACGTGGCTTTGGCCACTACCCCCCCCCCCCTCCCCGTAGCATGTAGCTTTCTTTCCCTATTGATTCCAAAAGACATTTTGTAGTGTTTTCTCTTGTCAGACTATCGTAAATTAAATACGGACTTAATTAACTGACGGAAATAAATATTTGCATACCGTTGAGTGTTCTATTCCTTGTCTTAACTGTGACAAATAATATGAATAAAAAGCTACGTGGCTTGGCCGGAACCTTCCCCTCTCTCCACGTAGCCCAGGGTAGGTTTCTACCCCAATCCCTGCTCCCCCTAGACGGGGTCATGTAGTTTATGGACCTTCCCTTAAGGGGTGTCCACTAATGACGTGAGTTGCTTTTCCGGAATACCGAGCCTCCCCCCTTCCCCCTCCCCCCTCCCCCCACCGCCCCTCCCCTCTCCTCTGGTGAGACTTCGTGAGATCTGGTCGGGCCCTCCCGCTTTAAAATGACGTGAGATTTTGACGGAGACCCCCCCCCCCCCCGCCTACTAATCGACAAAACCTCACGTGACATGACAATTCCGTTGTCAACCCCCCCCCTATTTCACCTCACGTCATTAATGGACGTCCCCTTAGTATACACCGTGGGCGCGTATGAAATAGTTAAGCAACGGCAGAGAGCTACGACTTGGAGCTAGCTGTCAGGTAGTCAAACGTCAATTAATAGTGCAAGCTCGTACAATACGCCAGCAATGAATATTACACTCTCCATTCCGCGGCAGTAAGAACGAGAGGAATCTACTCAAATCCTCTATGTAGCTGCAACAGGATGTCATTTGGATATTTTTTCAACGTACCACGGTGCAGGGGAAGAAGATGATAGCCATGTAATACAAAGGTGGGCTCTACTAGATGGGAGGATGTGGGTATTGTGGATATACTGCATTAGCAATATTCCAGTTAGCTAGGGCTGCAAGGCGCCCATAAGTTAGCATGTTCGCCCTTGTTCTTGACCATACTTCTAACGGGCCAGTTAATATCATGGCCATTTTGCTGTGAAGCCAAAAAAAAAACCCTTTTTATATATTCTGTTACAGTAAGGACCTAAGAAGAATATTCACATCAGAACCTTGGTCGAATTACCCAACCTCTAGAAAAGAAGATCAATCTGACCGCTCTTAATATACTGTTAAAAACGGGATGCCGACGACGCTCTCCGAGACTAATCAAGTGTTGAGAAATGGAGACACAAATGAACCAACCCTAAGAGCAGAGACATAAATAGAGAAAATCAAACTCGAAAAGATCTGGTTAAAACTATAACCAGCCAGTGCCAATAATAAGGAAAAGCTGCTTAGGTGATAAGAAAACTTCATAACAGCAGAAAAACATCTGACCAAAATGAGGGTTGCTGATGGAATTATCGAATTTCGTCGGTAATTTCTTGTCAGTAAAATTCAAAACTGTTTTATACTATTTCTGAGGTAGCGAACTGTTTGCTTCTGACACTGAATGTCGCGTCGACTGCAGAGCACTCTGTGACAAATTTAGAAAATGTCGAAATGGTGGACGTGTCGACATAATAAAGTCGGGAAAATTCACGGGGTTCATTACGCACAATACAGAAAAAAGCCTCGCGACTACGACTTTTTGATCTTAGTTTCAAAAATTTGACCGAAACTCGAAAATATATTGATATTAAAGGAAGATGAAAAATAAAATAAGGTATTTTGCGATATGTTCTTTTAGCGCGAGGCCATTATAAACACTGCGTTATCTAGGTTAAAGTGTCAGTTTGTTTGCAAAACCCATATTTATCATTACGTTGTACAAAAAAAATGATATTTGCATGATGTAACAGATGGTACTAAGTGAAAAACAGTAAAAATTCGGGGATATCATTGAAGAAACATCAAATCTGCTGTTAAAATAGTAGGGTTGGTAACAGCGGATGTATTTACCGCTGAATGACAAGGGTTGTGTCAACTCTGTAAACCTGAACGCGATGACTGATAGTCACTGAAGAATAAAACACATGCTTTTTAATTTGTATGGTGAACTCATAGATGAATGATCATCAAAGCTGACGATTTCAGATTTTTTGTGGGATTTTTTTTTTTTAAGTTATTACTTATGTCTTAAATTTTTTGCAATAACTAATTGGTTTTACTGAATAGATATTTTATAAAACAGCACAACATTTCCAAAATTTTGAAAAAGCACATTGTAGTTCTGGATATAAATATATTTTTTTAATTGTGACGATTAGTAATTACATGAAAGAGGTCCAGAGGGACGTACAACGGATCAACATAGAAAATCTCGAAGACCGCATTGAGTGTCATAATAGGATCATAAATGCTAATTTGGAGAAAAGAACAACACTACAACCTGGAAAGAAATGGACAAATAAACGGAAGAGAGAGCACTCCGAGAGGATGAAGAGATTTTGGGGAGAAAAGAGAAGAAACAGCTGAAATTTAAATCGTGTTTTCAAGTTCAATCGCTCTCCTAAAGGGGAATAATCGCAAATCTATTAGTATAATAGGCAAGATGTAGCACGCTGACGTCATGTCACGGGATGACGTAACTATGACGTTGTGCTATGACGTCACGCTTTACGATATTATTTGTGGGAATGCGCGTTATTTAATAACATTTACAAGCATCAGTGAATAAATTAACTCACAGAACACTGAAATTAAAGTATGTATTGAGTTAAAATTGATATATCACTCATTAGATGCTTATATTTACGTAATATTCTTTTCATATATAGAAGTATTCCTTAAATTCTTTGTCCATAGATATGTAAGATAAAAGCTTTGTAATATTTCGAGCATCAGTGTTCCCAAAACTTTGGTTAGAGTATTACTTAGCTCTATTAGTAATCTAATATTACCTGGCAAGACGTAAGTTCATATATTTTTTAAATTTTCCTTTGCTTCTATTGATGACATGTTTCAGCCGTATGTAACTGTAATACTGATCTGAATAACGGATAACGTGAAAGGCAGATGTAAACATCTTTGAAGATTTTTTTATTCAGTTTATATCGCAATGAATTATTGCCACTAAAATGTGTTAAGTATATGTATTAATATGCGTGAAACGGAAGTATTATTTCTCTGGCGGCATGTTTAGCATAGTACTGTATGTGGTTAGGGGATTCTACGATAACCGTGAAGCCGCAATTTGTTGATGGATTCTTATGTAACTCAACGAAAAAAATTGAAAGTAGATAATAAAATTTTTGGTATCTCACTTAATTCTCGAGATATTGTAACTCAAAATTGATGTGGTTAGGTTGAAATGCGGCCTGGAACAGAAAAAAATTTCGCCATTGCCTAATTTGATGATGATATCGTATGTAACTCGAAGAGACAAATAGAAAATAAAGAATACATTTTCTTTCCATATCTCGCTTAGTTCTCGAGATATTGTATCTCAAAATTGAGGTTTTTTGGGTGAGATCTGGCCTGAACGAGAAAAAACAAATTACCAAAACCGCTATATCTACTCCGTGGAAATGCACTATATGTGTTTTATTTTCTTCCTGGTCGTTGTTCTTAGGTTGAAATACGTCATGGACCAGAGGAAACTTCACCAAAATCACAAGGAACCATACCTATAACTGATTTTCAACATGCTATATCTCGAAAACCAAGAAAGATATCAAAAAATTTTATTCTTTATTTTCGATTTGTTTTGTCGAGTTCTACAAGAATTCATTATCAGATTGTGGCGCCAAGGTAATGATTGAAATTCCTGTGTTAGAATGAAATGCAACCTGGACCAGGATAGCAACAGAAACATTTTGTTACTGCGCAAGGCAACAAGAATTATGATTTATTTTGTGTTTATTTAAGCAATTGCTAAGAAATGATTTGCCAGAACACTGAAATTGTTATGATTTAATTTAGAATCCTTCGTTTTCAACTGTATGTAACCTATGTCATCCGTTAACACATCGATCTTCATCACAGATAATAAAAAATAAAGATGTAAGAACACGTGAAGAATTTGGAACAAGTTTATATCACGATTCATGATGATACTCAAATGCGATACAGGGAATATTTCAATTCGCATGTGATAGAAGCTTTGGTTTTCTATTAGCGAAGATTGTGGTTAGACTGAAATGCGACCTGCATCAAGTTTACAACTGAAACCTTTTGCTACATCACAAGGGACGAGAAATTACAGCACATTGAGCTTTATTTCAAAACAATTCTGTTTAGGTAAGCAACTAAAAAGAAATTAATTATCAGAATACTCCTTCAAACCCGTCATTTTTGACGGGCTTTGTGGCTAGTAATAATAATAATAAACAAGGAGCTTCTTTTTTTTTTTTTTTAGATTTATCTACATTATACTATTTATGAGTCCACCTTTGTAGTTTTAGTTCAAAGACCGATTACAATGATCTTGGAACCAATTCCGTTTACCTTCATCCATTGCCATGTTTTCTTCGGGGTATCACTCTGTATGGCAATATGGCGGGTTTACGCGGTTCGCTTTTCGCAATTACTCGGGATGAATCGCTAGCAGTGAAAGTAAATTCATTTTTCAATGAAACGTGTCATCACAAATGATCCATTCATTCGCTTGCAAGAGTTGGTGTGGATTTAATTTGCAGGAACCTCTCGTACGAAGTTAAGAATAACATCTTGAAGAAATTTAATAGAAAAAAGTATCTGTTCGTGGACAATAAATTGGATCTTGCCTCATTTAAAAATCATCTTCGAATGTATGAATCACAATTTGAGGATATGATATCGAAACTCTCACGTCTAATTACAAAACAGATTACTGCGATGAGAAATTGTCTTCCAGCCACACTGAAGCTAGAAATTACTCCCATGTTTTCTTGCAACTGGGAATTGTTTTGGAACACTTGAGGCTGCGTTACATTTATTTAGATGTACAGTTTGCCACACTTTTTCTGATTTTAAAATTTAGTGAATTCCCTAAAATGCCAGGTTCCAATAGTTTTAATTTTGCACTTGACTTCTTCTGATATCAAAAGTGGGAGATTCATTTCTTTAGTCGTGTTTTCCACAGCTTGAAAACTTATATTTTCAAAAACTTTCAGTTTGTCTTCCATAAATACTCGTGATTATGGAACGATATTAAAAACAAAGAAGTCTGGCTTTATTTCAGTTTACAACTGTTTATTGCTGAAAACAACAACAGTCTGAAACAAACAAGTGCAACCGATCCAGGAGGTATTATCACTTCGATCTTTAATGGTCCCTCTTAATTATTCATCTGAGAGAAACACCAAAAGTAAAAGAAAATTTTCGCCCGAGCCAACTACATCTTAGATTATCATTTTGGAAGATTCGCTGTCCTTTCATTGCGGGTTGTTCATCAGCAGTTATTACGAAAAGCCAACAATATTAACCCACCTTTTTACCTATTAGGTGCGAGTCAGTAGTGCTAAATAGTGCGCGCAGAGCACAGTTAAGGTATGCGCACACCAGAGCGGGCCGCATCGCATCGCAGAAAAGCGTCAGCAATCGCTTACACTGATTCTAATAGGGTAAGGGGGCATTAATAAATTACGCGAGGTGTTTTTCCGGATCCTCCCCTCCCTTCTGGTGAGATTTCGTGAGATCTGGTCCGACCCCCCCCCCTCTGGTGAGATCTGGTCCGTGTCCCCCCCCCCCCCTAGAAATCGCCCTCGCAGCCGGTTACACCCCCACTTTTCGACGAAATACCCCCCTAAAATCGACTTTCGGGTGTTTTGTAGACCTTTTTTTTCGCTCTGCAATCCAACAAAAATTTCCAAAACCTCACGTGAGATTTTCGTTGACCTCCCCCTCCCCCTTGGTGAGATTTGGTGATATTTCGCCGGACCAGCCTTCCCCCCAATTTCTCTTAACGTAATTTATGGACGCCCCCTAACGCACACCACAGGCGGGTCGAGTCAGGGCAGGGCGGGTCAGGTCGCACCACATTGTCGGATCGCTTCCCCAGGCGTATTTTTCCGCCTGTGCGCCCGGATGCGCTCAGTCGCGACCAGGTTTGCGATAGGAGCTCCAACAGCACTGACTGACTTTTCTAACTTGTGTGTTCCAATTTCTGTGAATTAACTGCATTACTTCAACAAAATATACTGCAAATTTGCACGATGGTGGATGATTTTTGAAAAAAATATAAGTAATTACAATATGAACACTTAATTACTTTATAAAGATGAAAAATTTCTCCCTCATGCTCACTTGTTCTTTGCTTGTATGTTTTAACTTAAACTATTCAAACGTAATGGATAAAGAGCACTGCATCTCACTAGTAATGACTTTCAAAGAGTTTTATGATTTACAAAACGCAAAATCTAATAACAAAAGAAAAAAATATGTGGGAGGAAATAGGAAACTACTTAAAACAACCGGGTATAATGTCATGTTCTGTATTTTATTTTTTGTTTATTTTACGTGTCTATTATAATTTCCTATCCCTTTCTTTGAATGTCTCTTTAAAGTTTCATGTTACCAATTACCAATTTAAAATATTTTGTGAAATTATTGCAAATCTTAATGATTTCTGCTTTAGCCTAGAAATCTGTGTAATTCAAATATTGAAATTTCTCTATAGTCATTATTGTTCTTATCTTTTGCAACACAATTCAGATATCGTTAATTAAAAGGTTATGAATGTATCATGTGGCTAGAATTACTTTATTTATCTTATTTAGTAACCTCGACATTCTTCTTTCACACCAAAGCCGTTATCGATCACCCTGAGCCTGTAATTGAAAGTTTGTTTCTTTCATTTCCTATTATCTGATATCCTGGGATAGGCCTCGAAAGGGGAAAAGCTTGATCCACTACTATTACATACTGCATTTTATATCCGTTCCTTGTATGAAGTTGTCAACGTGCAAATTCAGTTTTCCTGCAGCCATTGTCTCAATTAACTTGTTGTGGCTAAATGTTTTGCCATATTAATTTTTTTCCCAAGCCCCCGACAGCCAAAATACCAAAACGATATTCAGCAACGGCAAGGGCTAGTAAAATCATGAAAAACATTCATTTTTTGGCATTAAAAATAAAGAGAACCGCAATTAGATAGAACTGTTATAACATGCTTGCCATCCAATGTGCCTAAGAAATGCGGAGAATTCCATTATAAATTAAACCCATTGCTTTTCTGCTTAATTTTCTTCTTCCTCAATGAATATCTAAAACTAATAATAATAATAAAAAAGAGACCTCTGTCTGAGGTGTCCATTTGCAGTGCAGAAGTGGCTGACTGGTTTGATGCAATCCTCCATCCTTTCATATCCTGTGCTAACCTCTTCATTTCTACATACCCCTTACAGCCCACATCCTCAATTATCTGCTTCATATATTCTAATCTCTGTCTTCCTCTACAGTTCTTACCTTCGACTGTTCCCTCCACTAACAAATTAACCAATCCAGCATGTCTCAAAATATGACCTAACAGCCTGTCTCTTCTTTCTGTAAGCTTCTTCCACAAACTTCTTTTCTCACCCATTATTTCCACAACTCGTTCATTTCTTACTTTGTCTGTCCACTTAATTTTCAGCATTCTTCTGTAGCACCACATTTCAAATGCTTCAATTTTCTTTCTTTCCGGTATTCCTAAAGTCCATGTTTCGCTACCATAAAGTGCTGTGCTCCACACAAAGAGTTTTAAAAATTTCTTTCTGATTCCTAGATCAATATTTGAAACTAAAAGGTTTCTCTTTTTCATGAACGCTCTTTTTGCTAGTGCTATTCTGCTTTTAATATCATTCCTGCTTCGGCCATCGGTTGTAATTTTACTTCCCAAGTAACAGAATTCTCTTACTTCTCCTATTGCATCCGATCCTATTTTTATATTTAATCCACTAGTATTGGTATCATTTCTCCTAAATTTAATCACTTTTGTCTTGCTTTGATTTATATTCAGTCCAAAATCTTCCTTCAGTATTTTGTTCATGCCATTGAGTAACTTCTCAATATCCTCAGCCCTCTCTGCTAACAAGACAATGTCGTCAGCAAATCGTAGCATACTGATTTTTTCTCCCTGAAAACTAATGCCACATGGAAATTTTTCTTTGACTTTCTTCATTGCTTCTTCTACATACAGGTTGAATATTAACGGGGATAGACTACATCCTTGTCTCACACCCTTTTTAACTGATTCACGTCTCTCGTGATTCTTTACTTGTATAATAGCCACTTGATTCTTATATAGTTTATAGAGTATTCTTCTATCTCGATACTTTAGACGTAACTTCTTTAAAATTTTGAACATCTTGTCCCACCTAACATTATCAAAAGCTTTTTCTAAATTTTTTTTTTTCGTATCCTGAAGTGCACTCTCTTCCTAAAAAGGATGAAAACGCCATGCTAAGTTAAGATCGTGAGGGAAATGTGAGAAGCTGTCAAAGTAAACAGAAGAGGCAGTTTGCCAGTAGGCGCCGATTTATCGCGACAGTGCTCGCAATAGCAAGTTTCTTATCACCATTTCTGTAATTCCTTAAACGAATTGGAATAATGTTCGAGGATGTGTATTTAACTCCGAGGCTACTATGACGCAAAATAGACCTCAACGTTCATTTTGACTCTTGTGAATCAATATCAACCCACGTGTTCCGGTATTTGAAGCTAATCATCATCATTAGTGTTCATGCTCTCTTCCACATGGAATTTCACAGCATGCACTACTATGGAAAGATTGATATGGTAGTATAACGCTACTTTCCACATATATTAGAGGGATGCCGTGTTGCCATCTGTCTACGAAACGGGTAACTAAGTTCTGTGTGTACTAAGTAATATATTGTTGACCGAGATAGGAGAACGGCAAATTCGCACTCCTACCTATCATTCGGGAGGACCGGGATTAAACCCGTTTCGGCCATCTTGACTAAGGTTTTCCGTGGTTTCCCTCAAGTCATTTTAGGCGAAAGCTGGGATGGTCACCTACAAGGCCACGGCCGACGTCCATCCACCCTCCCTCCCTGGGAGGAATGAAATTTGTAATATATTGTTTGTGAAAAGTGTAGTTTATGTGGTTAAGCCTGGGAACCGTACCAGCATTCTCCATGATGACTGCAGCAAACCGCCTGAAACAGCAGATAGGACGGCGGTACGCGGGGAGAGGGAGGGGGAACAGATTATATTAAATGTTCTTACTAATAACAGTATAAACAATAAAACAACTTTTTTGAAATATGAAAACATAATAAGTACATGAAAGTCAAATGTTGTGACCCAATGCTGAGCGTTTGATTTGATGTGTAATTGTCTAGAATACAACAAACTACTACAAATTAAAACTAAAATAAAATAAGAACTTAGATTCTACAGAAAATTATATTTCTTTAAAAATTTCTGCAGTTTTTAAATCAAATTTCCCTTTGTTAATCAGTGCCATTAACAACAAAAAGCATAAAAATTGACAGAAATGTTGATAAGTATAAAGTTGGCAGTCATAAACAGTATTACAATTGTAAAATAAGACATGTTTATCAAAAGATCACAAGGAACAATCCACTGCCAATTTAATTTCTGATGCGAGCCGTTAAGTTTCGTATAGAAATATTTAAAACCTCATTAAGTGCCAAAACAAAATATTACAAAAGGATATTATTGAGATACATGTGCTGCCACGAATTTATTAATCATTCCGAATTTAATTTGAAGGAAATAATAATTCATTCCTATGTGCTTGATTTAAACTACAATTATGTACAAAAAGTTGTTTTGTGTCAGTGTTATATAATAATCGACACTCTTAAAAAACTTAAGCGTCAGATACAGCTTACTGAACTTTAAGCATTAAAAAAAAAAAAAAAAAAAAACCTAATCAAGATGACTCGGCTAGACGTAGTTTATATTATTGTAGTAATTGGTGGAATGAACTGCGTGCAATCAGCCATTGCCGTGGAAAGTGTTTGGAGAGTGATCTTTTCTTGTTGACTTATCCATCATGATTAGTTTGAATGGATATTACGTAATTACTACAGGTCATTTCTTCTGCAGTCGACAGTTAAAATAAAGAATGATTATTTAATAAAGGCGTTAAGGCAACAGTAGTTGGAATTTTATATATTTTGTACGCGTTTGGCTTCTCGATTATCATCAACGATCCTATCTTCTGTAATGAATGCACTTTGTAAATTTTTTACACTCGTATTTTTGTAAAATGTAAACGCTGGAGCAAGATTGACATAATTAGCTGAGTCAAAGTGATTGACTGCCTTAAACAACACTAAAAAATAAAACTGCATGTACAAAATTTATAAAACAGCATACATTATGAAAAATTGGATCACTGTAGATATCACGACGTGAGGCTTCTGAAATAAAGAAAATTTCAACAAAAGTAGCATTGGCGTTTTTATTAAACAATAATACTTAATTATTTTAATAAATATTATTGTATTTGTAAATAATTGATTACTGTGCGTGTTCGATGTAGTTTGTTATTTATGTTGTGTATAAAAGAGGAAATGATAAGATAAAGCGAAGTGTCGACCTATTCAGGTCTGCACTTCCAAAAGAAACCATTGGGGCCATCAGTTCAATGTCCCTATCCGACTGACGTATCATTATCAACAGCGTCGTATGCCATCAGTATATACTCACTGCGGAGAGGTTTGTGGTTTTCTCGAGACTTTGGTCAACAATCTAATGATTGGGGACTAGGTACCACTATTTCTTTCTTTCTTTTTTTTCGCATGGAGTAATTTGCGGAAAACAAGTAAAACCCAAGCCTAAATGGGAAGGTGGGAATTCAAAGCCGCGTCCTCCCAAATGCGAGGCCAGAGCGTTACGCTAACTCACCACGCTCGGTGCATCTGCTGGTCAAATACTGGTCGGTGAAAATCCTCCTAACATCGGCACTCAAACTAGCTAATCGTGTACCAAGAATAAAATTGAACTTCGGCAACACTGTGCGCAGACTGTATCTATATAACCTGGTAATTTTATGGCGATAATTAACATCTCACAATACTCGCATCTAGCAGAATTCATTGTGAATAATATGATTCTCAACAGAAAGGGAATAGCGCTCCTCGGGTATGAAAATAAAGTTCAAAGAGTGAATTTGTGACAAACATAGAGTTCTTCTTTCTTTTGCGACTTGTAGAAGTATTTCATTCGTCTTATGAAAGACGGTCCCGTACGAAGCACTTCAACCTAATGCCTTCACAAACCTTCAAACGAGCTGTAGTGAACACATTTAACTTGGCGGTACGCAAGCATATCTCTTTCATTTCGTTTTTGCGTTCTTCGCGTCCCTTCATAAAACGTGCACTCGACAGAACTCGTCCCCTGCAATAACGTCGTTATTGCTACTGAGCCGACAGACGTTAAAAGTTTACATTGTGCATTCTAAAAGAACATCTTTTGAGTATTTCAGAGATGTTAGGTATCATTATCTACTTGTTTCACTTTTATGGTAGATAATTTTTTTTAACAATCCAAGAGTTTAGATTTTTTAAGCGCGTCGTATTTCTTTTCCAAATATACGTTATTCGCAACCATGACACATAAAGATCCATTATCTAACAAGGCTACTGTTGCCTTCCTAAAAAAAAGTAGATAATTTTATTATTCATATTGGCAATACTAGTGTGTAAAAATAATTTGTTTTTTGTTAAGATGTTATCTTCTATAAGACTAGGTGGTCCTTAGTAACAGAACGAAAAGCACAAGAAACAAAGAAAGAGACTTTTTTAATTTTTTTAAGGAAATCGCTCAACTCGTCTTCTTCATATCTTGCATTGTAAGAACTGCATTTTCTTTTTCGACTTGAGATTTTCATGGCAGCAGCGTAACTGTCATGATGTGTGTGCGTTTTACAAAATTTGTGTTGTGTCTCTCTTATTATGTAGAAACGGACGCAAAATTTTTGGGTGTTCCCGCAATTAGCATAGACCAACGTAAGGTTATAAGTTCTCAACTTGGTATAGAAACAGCACTTTTATATGTAGTAGGTACACATGTCACACTAACGATCGCCAATTTCAAGATTATCTGGGAGGCAATTATCTTTTAAAAGTAGACGAATTGAGTGTACCTAGTTTAAATGAAAATACTGAAAAATCGTGCCGTCATGAAAATCTTTTCATGAATTTCCGCTGGTAATTAATGGTGCAAAACAAAGTTTGTAAAAGAACCTACTCCTTCATTTTCAACAGTGAACAAATGGGTGGTGGAATTTAAACGAAGTCAAATCTCTTGATGATGATCGATGTGAAAAACTGCAAATAAGGATTAAACCATTGAGAAGGTGGACTTTATGGTTACTGGACCATCGACGACTCTGAAGCCAAAGAACAGGTGCGGGATGATGTATTGTAGATGGCGTCATCTCATGAAAACGATTGAGTTCAAGGTTAAGTAAAAAATATAATCTTTGTAAAACATGCTTAAATAAACGTTTATTGTTATTACCAAAAGAATCGTTTATTAATAAGTAGGCCTGTTAGAAGGTAGACACATAAGCGAGAAACATATGCTTTTAAAACCTCTTTTTTAGCTGTAACAGCTGGAAACTCGTAAATCACAAATTGATAATTAATGTGTTTGGTGGTCTCATGTTTGATTGTCAGCATGGCAAAATTGTATTGCCATGTGTTGCTCTTTGTTGACCGTAAGTAGTTTTTGATTAAAGCGGTCTGGTGGATCAGGAGTTAAGACGTCTGACTGGAGATCGAAAGGTCCTCGGTTCGAATCCTTGTCTCAGCGGGCAGTTACATTGGCGCTTAAACCGTCCTTCACCTCCGTGTAATGTGAAGTACGCCAGAGCGCTTCCGTGGTTCGGATTCCACATTAAACTGTAAGTACCCTATACCCGGTAGGATTACCGGATTAGGGTAGGTGACTACGATAAGGGCGGATTGCGCAGCCGATAATAAATCCTGTCACCAGGTTCTACGAATTTACCTTTTTCTTTCGATTTTGATTTATTTAAACTTACTAAAGCTCCTCTCACGAAGCAACTGAAACGCAAATTGTCATAAATAAGATTCGCACCGGTGTCTATAAAACCGTATTCCACGATGAGTTTTAAAAATTTCGATGCTACCCAATCATTTGTTACTGAAACTATAACGCAGGAGAAGTTCTGCTTCTAATATCTCGTGGTAAAAACCAATAAATTTTGATACAGCTATTTTCAACTGCTTGATACTTACCAAAATCAAAGTATTAATCCACACTGCATCGAACAATGAAGCTACATCTTGAATGGAGTTAGATCTAATTCGGATTTCAGCATATTCCAATTTATCTTTTGTACTTTCAGTTCTCAGTTAAATTCTGCATCAGCAATTCCCATCAGCAATTTGTATTGTACAACAAACTGTTTGGTTCTATACGATTTTTTTTTTTTTTTTCCTACTAAGATCTATTGCCTCTTGCACAATATGTTAACCTTTTCTTTCAATATAAAAGTTTCTATCATTGAGTTTCCAAGAATCAAACTTTTATTTTGCAATGCAATCTGAATGCAATTTACTTCGTTTAGTACATCATTTCAAAACAAAATACAAGAAAGAAAAGTAAAATTACATACAGTAGCGATAAGGTTCTGTGCAGCAACACTGGTGTTTACATTTTCTTGTTGATCACATAATTCTTCAATTGCAACAACAGCCTCACCAGAAATTTTCGTAGTACTTTAAATGCAGGCTGATGAGCACTCCAGAGCGTTGTTTAGAGCCTTGTAACAAATAATTTGCTGTATTTATTTCCCGGCGGCTAGTGGACGCTGGGAAAAATATACAATTTGTTTCTGTGGTTCCAAGAAATTACACAAGATGCATTTTTTAGCTGGGAACTGGTGTTTAAACTCTGGCAGCATTTAAATGCGACCAAAATAAATTATTACAAGTTCTAGTTCCTACTGCCACATTTGGGACTTCAACGGCCAGTGTCAAGGAAAAAGTCGTGGTGACGGCGCAGGGAACAGATTGACATGGTAGTCACCGTACTGTTGAAATGACTGCACTCAAATTTATCTTCACTCTCGATACTCAACGTAACGTTCTGGCAAAGCGATTTGCATGGTAGGAGGTTTTGCTTTACCGACTTTTAGTATGTAGTAACCGGAACCCACCCGCTTTGATAAAATGCGTTGAACCTGGAGACTGGACGTCAACTCAATAGCGCGGAAACCTTCGGTGAATCCGATGATACCCGAACTGTTAGTTATACTGGCCGCCACCATTGCACTACTTGAATAACCATAAAATTTCAAATACATAATTGCATTGACTTTATTTGCGCTCATATTGTTAACAAAAAGTGTAAATTTTAAATAAATAATCTAATTTTATTTTATTTGCGCTTACATTGTTAAAAGAAGGTGTAACTCCGATACCAGCTACAATGAAATTGTAAAGTGCGGCATATATATATAATAATAATGTAACGTTTGTTTAAATTTAAATGTAGTTTCTTGTTTATTTACGACGACTAATTACATAAATTGATGTAGGCAGAGGAGGATCCAATTTTTCGCTGAATTGTCTGTAGCAGGTACAGGAAACAACTCACAACATAACCTAACATACTTTTTTTTTTGGCAGAAGATAAGAAACAGGAAGTTTATTAAAAACTTAGAGAAAGTTTAAACGTGACGTAGGTAATCGCTGAATATATCAATCAAATAAACAATAAACAATAATTATTAGTTTTTAAAATTATACAGAATACTTTTCGCAACAACTAAACTTTCCATCAAATAAAATCAAATTTCATTATTTAAAAACATCCTAACCAATTACTCCGAGAATCTAATCAGAGAAAGTTTGCCAACATCAATAAATATCAATCAAAAAGATAATAATTAATCGTTATTCGTTTTTCCTTAGAAACTTTTCCGGAATAAATTTCTATTTTCACCGTAAGTAATACCCTTCATTTTCAACGGACATTTAAACTAGTATTTAAATAATTATTGTCTGTAAACTCTACGACGTACCTTTGCTTTTGGTTTGTAAATATTAAATGATGTGTAAAGAGTTTGTGATGCTAGCTGAAAAGATATATTAATTTTCTTTGATAGCAGTCAGTTTTTGCTAATGTTTATCATTTGCAAAAAGTGTCATCATTTAATTGCTATAATTGTTATACCTAAACTTGTCTGGTATATGCAATAATTGTTAATAAATGTTCAGGTTATAACAATTTAATTTTAAATATGCTGTATGCATGTTTCTAAATAACCCTTTTAATTTGATAATTTACTCTGATGCATTTATTAGGGACCACCCAAACGGTTGTTCTAATACGATTCACTAAAGTCTTTATATTAACTGTGCCAATGTAATTTTAAATTTGCTACTGTAGCTGCAGCTTTTCGGAGGTACCGATTCCTTAAAGAAATGAAAAATAAATTACTGTTGCGGTATTGATAGGGACACCACAAAAGGTAGCTGCACCGCGTATAAGAATTTGGTTCACTGCCCAATCTGTCTGAAGTAATCTTGCCAGGTAATGCGTACCATTAGTTCAAAGTTTAAATTCAGTATACAGATGGTTTTAAGGTAATCAACTAGAACGGAGCAGAACCTTGCGAAAAATATGTCAGTTAAATAGGCTTTTGCAGGTTCCGAGCGAGACTGCGATTCGATTTTTTCCCTACGGCCTTACTCCTCGAGGCTGTCGAGGTCATTAGAGCCAAGGAACAGGAAAGAATTCGGCCATATCCTTTTGAAGGAACGAACCCGGTGTTCGCCTAGAGTGATTTCAGGAGACTGTAGAAAACCTAATTCTGAATGACTGGACGAAGATTTGAACCAACATCCTCCCGAGTGCCACAGCAGAGGACCACCGCTCATCCGAAGGGCTGCCTGTCGAACCCTAATCAGTGACTGTAACCTTTGACCAAACAAGGTACTTATTCTTGGACACCTTCGGTATGTCTAGCCACAGCCCCAGTGGTTCGCCATGTCTAAAGAATCACGTCGCTGTAGTACTCCACATGTCGTCGCAGCTTCCAGGGACTTCGTTGCATTTAAACTGCGTCTAATTCGCCCTTTATCCGAGCGCACCGTTGATATGATCTCACACAGGACTTAGGAGTAAGCTGATGTCCCGTGCGAGAGAAATAGCATGCATCATATTCCTAAACAACAAATGGGATATATGCGAAGATAAATTTTTTGTCTTCTTTTTGAAAAGGATATATTGCATGGAAATAGAAGTGAACACTGCATTCATTCAAGCTTTAAGTATTTTTAAGATACTGACTTAAGAATGAATACATAAGAACGAAGTCTTTCTGTGTGTTTACAATTAATGTTCTTGGGTAACTAGTTGAGTGAACAAAGTGTTCACACACGATATTTCGGCGATCAATACTTCATCGCCATATTCTGGTGAAGACATCAGAAGGTGACTTTGCTTCTTTTTTGCTTCTGGCTTTACGCCACGGCGACGTCAGAGGCGGAAAAGGAGGAAGCATGGAACGGGAAGGAGTTCGGACATGGCCTTTTTAAGGAACTCTCTTGGCAATCGCTTGGAGTGATTTGGGGAAATTATGGAAAACCCGAAACTGGATGGCTGAACGTTGATTCGAACCCGCGTCCTCCCGAATACGATCCGTTACCGCTTACACACCACGGTTGGTCCGAAGATAGCGATGGAGATTTTGGTAGCAGAAATGTGATGTTTAAACACATTGTTCAGTCGGTTTGTTCCCCGAGAACATTATTTCAAGGTAAATGAACTTAGAACAAAATTACAAAAAGTTGTAGTTCTAAGTGCAGCCTTTGTTCTTAGAAATTGTTTTTCATCGAGAGTTCACTGCCTCCAAAACAAACCTATTAGAACTACCAGAAGATTGCTAAACGAACAAAGGGAAAATCGGCCATAGTCCATCTTCAGGTAACCATTGAGAACTTAAATCTCGTGTGTGAACCGAGACTCGATGACAGATGTAGTCAAATGCCGAAATAATTTACTACTCAGACACCAAGCTTCTTATCACGCAAAGTAACTTTTTTTTTGGTCAGAGTTTTACGCTAGCCGACAACGAGGTTATTAGAGTAGGAAGAGGATTGGGTGGGGGAAAAAGGGAGGGGGGAGGCAAGGAACTGGAAGAAAATGGCTCATGGTATTTTGAAAAAACAATTTCGGTATTCAACTGGACTGAAAACCATCGAAAACCCAAATCTTGTTAGTCGGACGGAGATTTGAAACTTCGTCCTCCAAAATGGGAGGTCCCAACGTACCGCTCACCCACTAAATTTGGGATGAGGGTGGTGGGTGAGCGGTAACGTTAGGCCTTGTATTTGGAAGTATTCCGAGAGAAGGTAAACATTTTTGGGTAGGTATTTGAGGCACCGTGCAAATTTGTCTGACGCATGTTTTGTATTGTTTGAGTGCAAAATCGAAGACCTGGCTGATGGGAATGGGGGAATGGCCGAATTATTAACTTTTCAACATTTTCTTTTCTTTCAAATTTGTGTTTCTTAAATATCGAAAAAATATATTTGAGGCATACTGACTTTTGCTCAGAATAATACTTATATCTATAAAAAATATTTTTGAAAGGACTGGTCATTCTGGTAGGACTTTTTACCTGCCAAGTGATCGGGAATGTCATACCTGTTTACAAGTGAGCGGCTGGCTGAGCCCCTCGCACTCACGTATAACATTCCCGATCACCTGGTAGATAAAAAGTCTCACCAAAACGACATATCTTTTCATTAAAATTTTTATCTGAGTGTAAATATTATCCGATGCAAATCACAGTAAGCCTCAAATAATTTTTTTCTGTATTTATGAAACAATTTTGGAAGAAAATAAAATTTGAAAAGCTAATAATGGGGCTATGCCCCCATTTCTAGCCAGGTCTCGATTTTGTACTCAGACATTACGAAAGAAGTGTTACACTAATTTTCACGGTGCCTCAAGTACCTACCCAAAAATGTTTACCAGCTCTCTTACTATGAGGGTTCGATTCCTCATCCGGCCACTCAGATTTGGGCTTTCCATAGTTTCTCCAAATCACTGTAGGTCAATGCCGGTATGGTTCCTTAAAAAAAGGACAAGGGCGAATTTCTTCCCGTTCCTTGGCCCTGTCCTTTCTCACCTCTAGTGACTTCGATGTCGACGAGGCGTAAAGCCATAACAAGAAACAGTAGACTCGTTTTATAAATAACACAAAAAACTATAAGGGAGGAGACCACGCCTATTGTAATTAGGTGTTGATTTCAGGCGTAAAGAAGAGAAAAGTTTTTATTTTTTGGTAAGGAAGCTAAGAACTGAAGTATGGCCTGGAGCACCGAAGGCGTTGCTCTCGACGGAAGCTAATTGAAAAATTCTCGACTGACGTATTTCGGAATGACAGCAAACAAATATTGCTACCAGCAACATTCATATCTCGGAATGACCGCGAAAATAAGATAAGAGAAATCAGGGCCAGAACTGATTCATTTCTCTACTCATTTTTTCCACGAGCGATTAGGGAATGGAATAGAATGGATTTACCGGGCGAGTAAACACAAAATCGGACAGGAGTAGCTTCCGATAAAGCACTCCGGCCATCCTGATCTGGGTTTTCCATGGTTTCCCTAGATCATTCCAGGCGAATGCTGGGATGGTTCCTCACAATAGCCCATGGGCGCCACCTGCCATATCCCGTATATCCCTTCCAAACCATTACCTTTCCTGATAGGTGCAATGCACCCTCCGCCAAACACTTTTAGTGAATCGTGGAGTAATAGTAATAGTAATAGTTAATAGTAAGGTGCTACAGGGAAGTAAAACTGCACGAAAGTATGCGTGTAGGAAAATCGACATTGAAATATAATGTTCAGTTAAATGAAACAGAATACTGATGCGCTGAAGAGTTTGATGTGTTCGGCAGCTTACAAACAGCGCATCGGATCGTAGCGGTCCACCTACCTGGTAACTTGTAAGCCAGACTATTAATCCAGCGGAACGCGCCACCTCATTGTGCGGGCTGCAGATTAGAAGTGTGGCCATTCTGGCCGACGATTGTATTCGCAATTGTTGCTCGATGCCGCCTGGCTAATTTATCGCCAGTTGTGGCGCCGTGTTTCGGAGCGGAAATTGCAATATTGAGCGGCAGTTGGCTGATTATGACGCCCTAACATCCGGCGCGAGGCTATAAATACGGGCGCCCATCCATTGCAGCAATGTCGCCGTTGTAGACAACCTTGATCCCAACGCTGGGATTTGGGCTCTGATTCATTCCCACATCGCTCCTGGGGTACGAACCTATTTATTTCACCGTTCCACGTTAATTCATTGCAGTGCTGATTAAATATCTGAACTGATACCCACAAATAACGCCAGGAATTAAACTAAATGAAACCTCTGATACTTTTTTGTCATTAGTATCTAGTTTTTCAAGGAATCTTTTGAATGAATTACAATTTTTGGACCTGACATTCGGGAAAACATGATTTCCGAGTCGGTCATCCTGATCGATTTACTTGGCTTTCAGAAATCCCTCCCGTCGTACGAGATTGTGGGTTCTGCATAGAGGCCATGGCCGAAGTCCTTTCTGTTTCTTGATCTCGTCCCTGACGGACCTTAAATTCTCTCTATAATAATAATAATAAAAAATATATTCTCACCTTGTCTTAATATTGTCACCATCCAATATCCTTTGCAATGCACGTTTTCACTTACCTTATTCACATATTATGTTGTCTCGATATGTATTGCTTATTTTTATTGCTTATGGTTTTACGCCTCGTCGACGTCGAAGTCATTAAAGGCGGGAAAGGACTAGGGACTAGGAACGGAACGAATTTGGCCATAGCCTTTTGAAGGAAGCTTCCCGGCATTTACTTGGAGTGATTTGGGGAAATCATAGAAAACCCAAATCTGGATGCCCGAAAGGGAATTATAAACTGCTTCCTCCCGAATACGAGGCCAGGGTGTTAACCGCTCACCCACCACGCTCGGTAATACTTATTGCATTCATTCAACTGATCCCTCTGGGAACAATTATTTATGTGTGACTTTTGAGTAATCCAAATTCTGTGACTGTTTTCATTAGATTCTTCTAGAAACCGCAGTCTTCATACACCATACTGCAGTATACGTTCGTTCTTTTTTATTTTTTCTTATGGGTTTACGCCTCGTCGACGTTGAGGTCATTAGAGGTGGGATGGGACGGGGGACAAGGAATGGGAAGAAATTCGGCCATGGCCTTTTGAAGGAAGCATCCCGGTATTCGCCTGGAGTGATTTGGGGAAACCATGGAAAACCCAAATCTGGATGCCCGGACGTGGATTCGAACCGCCGCGCCGTCCTCCCGAATGCGAGGCCAGAACGCTAACCGCTCACCCAACACGCTCGGTGGGAGGCAACTACTAAACTGCATGGCTACTGGAGAATTTTTTTTCCTTCTCCGGGATAGTAAGAGCTACTTAAATATATATATATATATATATATATATATATATATATATATATATATATATATATATATATATATATATTAAATGATTACACGACACGGTGCTAAATATGTGGATTGCTATACTGTGACTGAGCAATCCATTTAATTATATTTTAGAGTTCATCAAAAATTCTGTAAAATATTGTATATATCGCCATGGATCGGGGAGATGCAATATTCCTGCGTACTGACCGTTGTTTTCAGGCGGCTTTCAGCAGTCATCAAGGTGAATGCTGGTTTCCAAATCTCCGTCGCAAACAAAAAATAACACACCAGGGCCGCATTTAAGCATAGGCTACATAGGCTGTAGCCTAGGGGCCCGCACCACAAAGGGGGGCCCTCACTACAACCTACCACAGCCTGGGCAGGTAGTAGAGCTAAAAAAAAAAAAAGGTCACCCATAATATTTTTTTAGGTCGAATTTCGAATATTTCGAAATTTAATCATCCAGCCACTGGCGACAGGGGCCCGCACCACATGTATAGCCTAGGGGCCCACAGAGCCTAAATGCGGCCCTGTAACACACGCTGAACATAGCCACAAGGTTCACAGAAAGATGGCAACTCTTCAGTCTGCAATATGTATAAGATGCTTGGCTCTGCATGGGTACGTGGCCGTGAGCTCCATATCAGACCATGTCAACGATGAGAAACTCATCGAAGACCTCCGACCCCTAATTGTTGTGAAAGGTGTTCAAGAAGAAGACTGTATACATTGACGGCTCTCTCTAATACAGCTTGCAGTTTCTTTTTTGTATTTCTCTCCGAGTGTTTATAGTTTTGTCACCGGTGTTTTTACTTACAATATGAACAACACGGGATGAAGGCAACACTTGCTTAAAACTACCCGTGATCTAAGCCGGTCTCGAACCAACAACCCTCGGTACGTGAAGGCAGCGTACTAGCCTCAACGACACCGGGGCTGGCAGTATCGAGGTTCGAAGATGCCTTAAACTACCCGCCATAATTAAATACATGGACGGAGTATAATGTTAGTCACGATACGTAAACATTCTACCGAGTTGTAACTCAACGCTTAAGTTAACACCTGACTGTAGAGATCTTCTCTAAAAGAAAAATAGTAATAAAAAGATTACTTCTTGATACGACGACAAACGTATAAACTTCAAGCTAATACACTGTGACCAAGAAAAGGTATATGCCCGAATAAAACAATGTCGACTAACAAATAACTCCAACGGTAGACAGCAGTGGAGTTGGTTGTCCAGTGCAGTGCAGGCTTTGTGTCGGTGACAGATCGGAGCCCGTTGTCTGCGGAAACAAAACACTTTTTGCTCCGTCGCTTGGTGTCTCGTCTGGGCGCCAGCGCACCCACTGCTCTGCAAACTTCCATCCGCCCAGGCGCCGCACGGCGGACGGGCTGGGAAACTAGCTTACGGAACCGCGCTGCTATTGTACGGCTTTATTTTTTGTTAACTCTTACGAAGTTATATCCAACGAAACTAGTGATATTATTATACAGGCGATTTGTTCTGAAAGTTTGCAGTCTTATTGGATAACGTATTTATTAGACGAGAAATACAACGTAGTTGTTTTAGTCGATGCCGAATTAGTCCCTGCATCCGTGCATCCTACCGAGCATTTCTACCACCAAAGGAAATATTTATACAATCTATTAATCATCACTTCATAGCAAAATAACATAAAAAGTGGAAAAATGGGTGGAAGGGGACATTCTCCATCTGTTCGAAATTGGTACTGACCTGTTGAAATCTGTTTTAACTGCTTCGTTATAATGTCCTCTTCACGTTTGAACTCTCTTTTTCCGGGAAAGTCGCCACCAATTAAATTAAAAATGCCGAAATATCAGACGCTCCGCAACCGCGAAATGTTAGCAGCATTGCAAAAATGACAAAAAATTATAGGTAAAGGGATCATATCAACCTAGACAGGTTCGTTTTGTCATAGTGGTCGTGGTTAGGTTGAAATTCGACCTGGACCAGGAGTACAAAACCGAGCGTGGTGGTGTAACGGATAGCGTTCTGGCCTCGCATTCGGGAGGACGGCGGTTCGAATCCCCGTCCGGGCATCCAGATTTGGGTTTTCCATGGTTTCCCCAAATCACTCCAGGCGAATGCCGGGATGCTTCCTTCAAAAAGGCCATGGCCGAATTCCTTCCCATTCCTTGCCCCCATCCTTTCCCGTCTCTAAAGACCACGTTGTTAAAAAGGGACGTTAAACTGTTACAAAAAAAAAAAGGAGTAAAAAGTTTACGGGAAATTCGTTCTGAGGCATCCATCTCAGAAACGGCGCATTTGTTTACAACGGCAGCAATCGATGGTCTCTGACTGCTTGTATCGATTCTAAGATGGCGAGTCTTGCTGTGCTGCATCTCTGATAAATATTTTCTATCTTAATTTCGTTCGGCGTTTTACAACGAAGTGAAACTAAAACGACAAGAAAATATAACAAAAAAGGATTTAACCAACATTCCAAAAGACTTTTAATGTTTTTGCAGCGCCAGCGGTATCTAATAGGTGCGCGTCACTCTCATATTTCGGCATTTTTAATTTAATTCGTGGCGAATTTTCCGAAAAAGGAGAGTTCAAACGTGAAGAGGACATTATAACGAAGCAGTTAAAACGAATTTCAGCAAGTCAGTACCAGTTTCGGGCAAGTGGAGAATGTCTCCTCTCACTCAGAAAAATAAAAATTATTCATATGTACTAATCACTAGCCATCTATGGTTGGAATGCATGTCTATTCAGTTTACGAGGAGTTTATTTAGAGTGGTAATTAGCAGTGATGATTAATTAGAATATCTGCTCACGAAAAATCGCCGCTAAGTATCATACATAAATACCTTCACTCCCCCCCCCCTCCCAAAAAAGCGGCATATTATATAAGAATGGCCCGATTCTTCTCAAACGCATATTAGCTGCCCTTCCCTTAAATCCACACATAAAATATAGTTAATCAAGTTATCAGCTCAAATAAAGGAGCTATTTTTATTAGTTAGAAAAACTGTTCCGAAACATTGGCTTTATTCCTTAAAACTGCCTCGTACATCAAAATTACATCTCCCAATGCATTCACTTGATATAATCACTCGATAATACTCATTAACGAGGAAAGGACAGATTGCGGCGTGGTTACGGTCACTACAATCACCACACATATATTAATTATAATAACTGTGATACTGCCATAATACAGAGACCTACCACTACAGCTACCAACTAATACTACCCCAAAGGCTATACACGCAATTGACTGTGGAATCTTTCCATACAAAAACAGAGCAGTACTGTATTTTATAAATACATACAGTTAATTAAAACAAACAACATGATTGGTGGGATGCGATATTGTCGCAAGTTCCCTAACACTTCCACACAAAATCTCTCTCTCTCTTCACCAAGCCCAATCCTCTTATCTTTTCTGTATACCCTACTTTACTTCTTTAAGCAATTTGTCTTCCTCTCAGCAGTTCGCGTTGCATCTTCGTTTCACGTATAATTCTTGGTACTTAATCATCCTTCATTCCTTTTATTTGTTGGTACCATTCATTTCCGTTTATTTATTTTTTCTTCTGCAAGAGTTATTCTAATCTGTGTTTGTGCCCGTCTCATTTATTATACCGCACATTCTGGTTAGTCCTATTGTGCCTCTGAGGAAATCCATTACACTTTTCTGTGTGGCTAATATTCAGGTTGTTCACTCTGCATGTTTCAGAAGCAGTATTGAATTTATTTATTTAATGGGCTATTTAGACTGGTATTAAGATTAGTGCTGTGAGGACCTCTTACATCATACCAGGTGTTTATAAGTTTCTTTATATAAATGCCAGTTTTTAACATGTATGTCACATTGTACTTAAGTTAATAAGTAAAATAATAACTAAAATTTTAATGACGTTGGTGCATACTGAGGAAACAGCAGATGAGGGGAACAAACTAAGGCTAGTGAAGGCTGACGAAGAATGTGAGAGCGGCATAAACTATTAATACTAAAGGCAGGATAAGTATCTGAAAACAGCATAAATTAATACAAATGAAGACTTTAAATACTGAAACATGGGAGGAGAGGCTGGACAGCTATTAATAGGATAAGTAATGTTTTCTGAAATTGTTTTCACATTTCTTCAGTAGTTCATATTTTTAGGAGATTGTTTCACAATCTAGCCGCTGAAATAAATATATTTTTTTTATTATGGCTTTACGCCTCATTGACGTCGAGGTCCTTAGAGGCGGGAAAGGATGGGGGCCAAGGAACGGGAAGGAATTCGGCCATGACCTTTTGTAGGAAGCATCCCGGCATTCGCTTGGAGTGATTTGGAAAAAGCATGAAAAATCCAAATCTGGATGCCCGGACGGGGATTCGAACCCATGTCCTCCCGAATGCGAGGTAGAGCGTTAACCACTCACTCACCACGCTCGGTCAAATAAAGAAGAAGTTGACTAGGGTTTTAAGCTTTGGGAGGAGATGGTTAGAATTTAGAGTTCAGGGATCTGGTGTTAATGTTACGACACAGTCCTAGAAAATTTCATTTTAGAATAGAGGTAGGTGAGAGTTTTCATATTAGATGGCGGTGAAGGTCGATCGCAGGCGCGTTACCACTCTAGGTGTTCGTATGAAGGCGAAGCAAGATCGTACATTCGCAGGTTGCAGGTGAACTTTCCACAGGAGTTTATAACTTAGCAGGTTTCCTTACGTCTGCCGAACTAAAATTTTGCTGAACAGTGTAAAGTAATCGAGATGGGGAAGCACAAAGGCCTGCACCAGTTGTTTTCTCAAATGGGCGGGAATTTTTTTTTACGTTTGTACAGAGCGTGAAGAGTAGCGAAATCTTTGCTACACACTGAGACAGTGTTCTCAGACCAGTTTAAATTATTTTTACAAGGACTTCCAGATCTTTTATCGTAACACTGTAATTTAACTCTCTTCCTTCAAGCTTTATTTTTGGGAGATTTTTGGTGAAGTTTCTGTCTGTCAGTTTTGAGCGACTTATTTTTAATCCAAGCCTCTTTGATTAATCAGAAAGATACATTAGGTCGGCATATCATTGCTTTATAATAGGGGATACCTAGTTTAGTGTTGCACTAAGGTATAATTGCAACTCGTTGGCCCACAGATGATAATTACAGTGACGTAAGACAATAGGAAGGTCATCATTTATACACGCACACAGACAGAGAGAGAGAGAAAATAGAAGTGATCCCAAGACTGAGCCTTGGGGGACACCAATGTTTTCAGACTTCAATGGGGGTCTGCCTCCTTTAGTCCGATGGCTTTGAGTGCAATATCTTTGCTCAAAATCAGTCTTTTAAAACTTTTTTTTATAATTCTCTACTCCCCTATCATTACAACTTATGTCTTCATCATTCCTTCCATTCTCCTCAACGAATCTTCTCAAATATTTTACGTTTCATTTTGTTTAACTGTTTCCCTGCTATCATAATTCAATTGTTCGTCCTTTCCTGCTATCTGGATGTGATGATTTATTCACTTTTATTTGCAATAAGTTTCATTCCACATAGTTCCACAACATGAGCGTTTGTATTTCACTGCTACTAGATTTCTTCTTCCTTATTAACCTATAAAATTAAATTTTCTGCTCCAATTTTTACTGAAATCTTTTTCATTACCTCATACATTAAGTATTATTATAGGCACGAAACAGGCGAAACCCCATTAGCAGTAATAAAAACTTAGCTTTTATATCTGCGATGTGTTCGTTACACCTTCTAGAGGTATCGGCCATTGCTGCAGAATGTCATGTTGTGTACGCGTTACGCGGCTTTTTATATCAGCGATGGTTTCGTTACAGAGGTGACGGAGTTTGCTACAGATTGTGAGATGGTATGCTGATATTACGCGGCACGGCAATCCATATCGCTCCCGTCCGCCCCTGTTCCAATCAGAATGCAGCACGCAGCAGCTGTCACTGCCAATCTTGCAGGGAAGCTAGTTTGACTGGCAGCCGCAATATTCCATTGATACCCCCACCAGGATCGTGTATGACTGGTTACTACCACTTCTCCGTCTTGATACAAGTCAAACAATATATATTTTTGCTTCCGTCGTTTCCCGAAATCCAACTCATGGGAAAACGAATATTGTTCTTTGTGCTTGAAATAGTTACATTCTGCCGATTTAAAAAAAAAAAATTAATGTGCTAACCATCCCGGAATTCAATAAATCAAGGATAGCCGAAATTTGGTTGGCCGGTGGTATTTGAACCCGCGTTCTCCAAAATAGCAGGACCGATCGTTATCGCAAGCGCCCGAAGGGCTTATTTCTTAAGTACAGTTACTGCGGTTCTTGCTCGATAGTAAAGAGCACTTATTTAACGGTGGTCCGCGAGACACCTATGATGTTAACGCCATTCTAGTTACTGATACATTGCTCTTCACAATTTAAGAGCATAGTTACAGGGCGAGCTAACGTGGTAACGAAATTCCCTGACAAAATCATTTACGGATTCCACCCAAAACGCTTCCTTCATGATAAAATATTTTATCTTTGAACTTAATAAGTGCACTTGGTTAATGTTATCTCTGCTGCCTCCGACTGTAATTTCTAGAAACGCACCTTTGAATCAGTCTAATTTAAAAATATAGTCTAAGGGAAACCTAGGCTCAGGAAAACGTATTTAGCTTACAAGAACTGTTCGTGAAATGGGAAATTTCAAAATTATATTTCTCTGCAAACTATTATTGAATGCTGATAAGTTTACCGCAACTCTCTGGCGACTAGTCATCTGCACATTCTTTTTTAGACAGTTATTTCCGATACGTTCTTCAGTTTGTGCTGTCTATGAAAGCATTTCAAGTCTGGTAGTTTTCTCACTGCCTAGTCACTGGTAGCAAGTAAATTGTTTTGGTAACAAGGCGGCGAAATTTCTTCCCAATCCTCCATGTTCCAGTGACTTACATATATATTTTGCTCCTGATAACTGGTAACCAACCTGATGGCCGTAACTTTTATCACACTGAATAAATTTGGTTTTCAAAAGTTCACAACAATCAGAAAAAAATGATTTTTAGGAATGTTTTCTGCCAAGATAGAGATGATGGATATCTCTGTAGGTTACTACACCGATACGACACAATTGAACAACATTTTTTTAAAACAAAATTAATGTGCTAACCTTCCCGGAATGGGGTACTTGACTAATTTTGGGAAAGTAGTCAGTATTGTAGCTGGTCATCTACTATAAACAAAAAAAATATTATTTCTTGAAATAACGAACGGAAAATAGCAAAATTTTGCATTTTTATGCGATGATTTGAATATTGGCGCCAAAACGCTCCCAGCTGTCAGTTGGTCTCTTGTGACGTCAGTTGTTGGCTCGTGCCATTGTAAACATATAGGCGGTATGCTTATTTTATTAATAAAATCTGTTCTAGAGTTTACAAATGGTGTGTGGTGCCTCTGTGTGTAAACACGACCTTTAATGCACCAAACAAATTGTTTGTTTCCGTTCCACGCAACGAAGTAGTTGGAAAAAGTGGTTAATGCTTGCACGACGCGATCCGGCTTATGTGTCTACAACACCCTCAATATATTTTTGTGAAGAACATTTTGACGAAAGTTTGTGTTTAATATTTTATTATGTTTAATAAGCTATGTACGTCAATATTTTGTGCTATGATAAACTTAAATTATTACCGGTAAATAAATTACGACCCTGGAGGTTAAAATGCTGTTCGTTGTAAATGCATCAATTTTTTTTTTTTATTGATATAGTTGCCGAACGGTTTGGAAAACTATATGGAGTATCATATAATGGGATCAGTATCAAAAGTACTAATGAATAAAAAAAAATTAGTCTTTACTTTTGATTTCTGTCTTCGAGTTACTGAAGAATCCATTATCGAATTTAGATTTGGAGAAATTTTTCTTCTGGTCGAGGCCGCATTTCGACCTAACCACTTTTGAGATAGTATATCTCGAGAACTAAGCGAGATATCAAAAAATGTTATTCCTTACAATCAATTTGTCACGTTACTTAAGAATCTATCACGATTATCGTAGAATCCCCGCTTCAACGAATATCGAAAAATATTTCGACCTGAATAGGACGATAGTTTACGACTTTCTTAGAAAACATGATCAAAATATTTTTCTAGCTATACAAAAACTTGTATAACCTCTAATATAGAAAGAAAAAGCATTATATTCACAACATTACTGCCGAAAAAATAACGTCGAACGAATGTGAACAGACTTAACTTTAACTAACCCAGCGCGGCAAAAAATAGTTGTAGAAATCACTCAAGGATTTTTTAAAATAGTAATTATACCAACATAAATACTGCACATGATTCTGCGAAGCAACAGTCATATTAAACACATTTTAAAAGATACTACAATGAAATACTCGAAATTACTCGAAATGTAGACCTGTTGATTAAAATCGCAAATTACCAATCTGTATTAAGTAAAACGCACCACTAACACACACGCTTCTAAAATACCTTATATTCTAACGTTTTATCGTAATATGGTATTATGTATAACATATAACAAGTAAGTATTTACTTGGACGTTTTGACATTCCGGAATTCTGGTGATCAGAAATCGGTGTTTGATGCAAAAACACTCCCAGCATCAACACGTCAATTCTGGGCAAATTAGAGCTATTTGCCTTGATAAAACCAACTTCCATTGCGAGTATAAGAAGAACAAATGTTTTACAGCCAGCACTGAAACCTTAACAAACTTAAATAAGCGACGGAAAGATGTTCTCCGCATGAGAATACATGGCCGCTAAACTGGCGCGACCCAACAACTGACGTCATGCGCTCCGATTGGTGTTTCGTGTCACGTGACTAACAGCTGTCTTTTTGCATTTTTATTTTATTAAAAATAGTATGTTTTTAACTCCTATCCAAAAAATGAAGTTGATTTTCGGTATCCTAACAACTTACTCTATCAGTGTAAATTAAGGTTTCATGGTTTTATAGTTAGTGTCAAGTACCCCATTCAAGAAATCACTGATAGCCGAAATTTGGTTGGCCGGTGGTATTTGAACCCGCGTTCTCCAAAATAGCAGACTACTCTCTGGCGACTTCGGGTTTACAACATATCTACTGGCCTGCACGACTAGAGCTTATAAAAGAGGGCAACTTAATTTCTTTATTACCAAAAGATTGGCAATTATTTTTAGATGGTGCACACAATAACGAAGGTGCCAGAGTATTAGCTGCGTGGGTAAAAGATAGTATTGCCGAAGGTATATGATTTTTGGTGTTACTCGTAACAGGAATGTAGAAGAATTTTTGGAACACCTAAAACCATTTATTTTTAGAATAAATCTTATAACTTTAAAATTCTGGTTAGAGTGGCTTAAATGCTGACCGAGCGAAACTCAGCTATGGTTTTTTCTGCCGGTGGATTTGAATGTTAAAATATTTTGCGTAAAACACTTCAGCTGTCTGCTGGAAATACACCATAGCCAGCTTCTGATTCAATATAATACGAGCCTAGTGTCCAGTCCACGAATTAGCCAGTCCCGGGGTTCTTTGCGGAACGCTGTGGATCGACTCTTGGCTCGACTATCGACCTGCGGTCTGCCGCCGCAAGTCCGGGCCAGGGCTCAGGACCCAGCGGCTGTCTGCACTCGACATGCACGCCGCATCTCTATCCACTGCCATTAATCGCAATCCCATTTGTTTTGCCGTCAGACTCACTACGGCTCGACGCGGCTGATCGAAGACGGTGTTGCCTCACCTTCTCGCTATAACGAAAACACCTTCAATCAAATGCTTCAACTTATCTAATCTCTGTATCATCTACGACTTTCCCCTTTAGTTGTACCCTCTACTATCAAATTCACCAATTCCTTATGTCCCAAAATGTAATTATTGCTTCCGGCTTTTCGCCTCGTCTATTTCATTAGATGCAGGAAAGGACGGAAATAATTCGGCCATGAACTTTTGAAGGAAGTATCCCGGTATTCGCCTGGTGTGTTGTGGGGAAAACTTGGAAAACCCAAATCTGGATAGCCGGACGGGGAATGGAACCTGTGTCCTCCCGAATGCGAGGCCAAAGCTTTACTGCTCACGCACCACGCTCGGTTTGGTACAATGCTAAGACGGTGTTTGCCTTAGAGGTTTTTATCTGATTGGCTCGACGTGCAGCTGTCAACAAGTAGCTACTTTGTTCCCTACTCCAGTGCGAACCAACAAGTGGCTCCTGATCTCCACCATATTGTCTTTTATCGCCACTATTTCTCCCTTTTTCTCCCTCCCTATAACACTAACCGACTGCGTTTATTGGTCAACTTGAGAAGTGATAGCAAGTGCAGCAATAAGAACAATACTTAAAAGCTAACCACATTCAGAATTCAAGTAGCATTTACTGTATTACGATTCTCTGTACTGATCTGGTACCACCTTTAACCTTTCCTTATCCTGAGCCAGTATTTACACCTACAGGTACCACTTACAATCTTTTTTTTATATAATTGCTTGGTCTTTGCGATATATGGACGTCAAATTCACTAAAAACGATTCAAGTTGAGCGTTCGTTTGCTTCGATGGCGTAGTGGGTAACGCCCTGGTCTCGTGTTCCGGGAATCGCCAGTTCAAATCCGGCCTCTATTATTGTTGAGTTTAGTTAAATGTTGTCTCCATTGTGTGTTGTAGTACTTACAATTCTTCACTGCACACACTTATCGACAATATATCACACTGGTTGTAAAGTTAAAAAAAAAATAAAAAAAAATATAAAAAAACAGATTAACAGATGAAATGCCAGTTTTCTGTGCTATTTTTCCTTCGAATCATGTAAGATTCATGCAATTCTGATTTGTTTTAGTCTGTTTGTACTTTGCTAAACAAAGGGAACGTAGCCGTATACTTACAACCAAATTACACACTTATCTGCTTCAAATAATCCATGCCTAATACTGTCGAAACTTCTTGTCGGTATGCTAAGCATTTCAGGTAATTATGGACAACAACAAAATCAGATAAATGAAACTAAATAACGGCGTACCACAAGGGTGAGTACTAACTCACGTGGTTACTTGCCTCGAGTCCCAGTTTCGGAAGAAATTTTCATCATCAGGACTTGGTAGGGTAAGGTGGTGGTGTACTTTTCCTGATCCCACTAATTGTGTACCACAATCTTGGGCTAATTCCCAAACCTTTCCGCAGTGCGTATGGACTGAGTGCGCGGGACACAGTTGATGGTTATTTGTCCCTCGGAAAGGGGAGTTAAGCCTGGTGGCCTCCTAGGTGTGTTCGGAAGAGTAGGCTCAAATGGTCCTGCACCAGGCTTCATCTTCTCTCATCTTTCATTCATTCACAACACAAAATAAACACTGCAGTGAATATGCACTAATTACACTCATCCACACGAAGCAACAAACACGTAAACACACTTCAATCACTTAGCAATGCAAGAGGAAACAAACCCAGCTTAAATGTTCCGGGAAAAAAGAACCCTTAGAGAAGAGAAGAAGATTAAACAAATTAACATATTTTATTACTAAACAAAATTATTAATCAGTAAATCACAACAGTAATAAAAATTAATTTAATAAAAAGCAAAACTCTGAAAATTCACATTGCCAAATTTTCTGTTGAGAAATTTCCATCAAGCTATCATTCAGGTTTACCTTCCGCAAGATATTGTACTCCGAAGCTTTAACGGAAAGTGAGTTTAGTAATTCTTGTGTCACTGAAAACAGATGTTAATTTTTCAGTAGATTTGGTTTGGATAAGTTTCATTTACCAATATTCGTGATCGTAAGGGAGCTACAAATTCGTAACTCTGGAAAGGTTGATTGCTCCATATTTTCTGAAAAGAGGTAATACATCCGTAAATTTTAATCAGCTTTGAAATGGTCCTGCTGTGATTTGAACAACTTAAAATCAGCCTTTTCATCTGCGAACTCAAACTTAATTTTCTAAGAGCAATACTGTCGTAATTCTTTAATTTCGGTCTCTCTCTTCAATGGAAACTCAGTGACGAACCCAAACAAATAATTCACTTTATTTTATTACTTTATCCTAAGGAATGATCGGCTCAGCTTTTACGAAATTTCGGTAGGTAACTTTTAGTTTTTAAGTTCTCACTTCTTCAAGACACATTTCCAGTCGTTGCTTTGTCAGTCCTCTAGTATCTAGGAAAGATAGAAGCCTAGTGAAATTTTACCAAGAGGACATTAACGAGAAGATGACTATGACATCCATTTCTAAAAATAACTTATAGAGTTGTTTAAATTTGCAGGAGTACTTTTTCTGTGATTGATTCTGCAGCATCATTAGCCTGCTTCGATGAATAAGATAATGATGTTTGCTACGTTTTGAATATACTTCGCAGCCTAGCTTCATACTTACGTTATCTCTCCGTATCATCCCTCAGTATCTTTATAGTGGTTCTTAAGAGAACCGTGCCAACTAAAAAGAAAACAAAATAATAGTCACTTTTTTTCAATTTAGGGGGGGAATAGTACAGTGGCATAAAAATTATTTAACACCTGTATTACATTTCTTTCCATTTTTTGTGTATTTCTTTGTATTTCTTCCTTTTGGTTTGTTTCTTTTTGCGTATTTTGTATTATCTGTGTACGTTATCGACAAAGAGAGGGTTGCTACTGTCATGGAAATTATGTATAGGGAAGAAAACAATTTTTGACTGTACAATGTCAACGTGTATGTAAAAAATGCGGGTTATCCTTTTCGGGAACTCCAAAAGCAAGGAAATAAATCTGCACAAATTAATTAAAGTATTTATCAGACTTTCGTTTCGTATGGTTAGTTTTACAGCTAACTCATCTTCCCATTTAAGCTCCGCCGATGTCGTCTTCGAGCGCACCGAGCAAAAGAACTTTGCTGGTTTAATTTCAAACTTTCCGATTTATAACAGCAATATCGTATTTCAAAGACGATTGGGGCGGCAAATTTACAAGCGCGCTGTCGCCGTGCTTTAATTTTAAACCTAGGACGAATGACACCGCATTGCGAGCGAAAAGTTTTTTCGTTTATGTTTTCAAATCGGATTCATCTGAATCGAATCGATATGGATTTACGGGAGCAGTTCTCACTGCTTGAAATCTGAAAGGACCAAGTTCTAAATCATTTGAAAAATAAACATACTACTTCAGGATTTAAATTGTCATGAGAAAAGATTCTTAGCGCTAATGGAGGTAATAAAAACGAAACCTGAAAATGTGTAGCAACAACAATCACAATGAAAAACTAAAAAAAATTGCTAAATACTTCATATTTCCAATTAGTAGTACATGAAATAATGGACGTATAATGAAAGCGTAATTCTGAGACATGGTTGCTGTTATTGTCTTAAGAACAGAATATCTTGTCACGCACTCAGGATGTCACTACCATAACAATTCAAAAAATGTTTTGTACCCATAAGGATGATAACTATAGACCAGTACCGTTTATGCTAGCATTCACAATTTGATCTAATATATAAATTTATTCATGCACAGTTACATGGTAATATCTAATAAAAATTAACGGTTTAGATTTAAGCTTTTCTACCGATTGTTCCATTTATTCATTATCATGTTTTCCAACTTCAAGAGTACCGTACATTAAAGCTGAGAGACGACTGGAGAAGGGGAGAGGGAGGGACAAGGAACGGGAAGGAATTTGGCCTTGGCCTTATGAAGGAATTGTTTCGTCATTCACTTGGAATAATTTCGGGAAATCATGGAAAATCAAGATCTGAATGCCCGGACGGGAATTCAAACGAAATACTTGTGAAAACGGTATTCGGGATAACGCTTTTGGCTGTGTTAATAACATAATTCTTTCGTATAAATAAATACACCATGGATTTGTTGCTTGTGCAGTATTACAGTTTAATACATACCTAGTGTTCTGAAAAATAAATTTTTAGATAATAAGCAAAATTCACACAAGTTTGTAAGCTTAAAATTAGAGTAAGAAACAATAAGACATGTATCTTCCGTTATTTCTATTGTACAAAAAATCCCATTAGTACAACCCGTGGAAGACAAACAAGTGACACTGCATAGAAAATCAATAATTTTAAACAGTAAGTGTCTTCTTAATGTAACAAAGATAATATATATATATATATATATACTGGTTGCAAAATGACGTCTAGAATTATTTGATTATATCCTCCATGCCTTCTTATTCTCAAGTCGTATCACTATTGTTGATAAAGTTTATACCCAAAGATTACTTACATAAATGTTTCCACTTACGTGAAGTGCATTTCGTTCAATTTCTTACACCCTAAATTGTATTCTTTTATCTTTGTATCACTGATCAATTATTCTCTGAAACTGGTCTGATCCAGCAGACCAACGACTCCCTCATGTGTTTGCCAACCAAGCAGTCTCTTTGTCAGTGCAATTAATAACAGTATGTGATGTAGTTACTTATTTGTTCATGATTCAGTCAGTCATATTTCTACGACTATGAATATGTGCACTGAGGGATGTTTGTGACAGTTTGAAGCTAAAAGAATGGTTGCCTGTTTGTGCGATAAAGAGGCGTTACGAAGGATGCTGAGGTGATTACCACGGGCCAGAGCATCTGAGTAGGCAGTAGGCCCTATTATAAAAAGAAATTGGAGCCATACTCTATTATTCGCAATTAAGTTACAATTCTACTAAGCAGGAACATATAAAAAGGCTGTTGTTAGGAAACTCTTTGTAATCAGCGCTTTATACCGCCGTTTTTAATTTTCGGTCGCTAACAATGCGTTCATTGTGCAGAATACGTCTTAGATAAAAAATCTTGTAAGCAGTTACTATCAACAATAGCATTTCATCCGACATTGATGGAAATGTGTGGTATATTTTTTGATAAACACTTCGTATGATCGAAATGACGCCAGCTCATGGAATCAGACTTAAAGTCGGAGTTCCATTTATCTTTCTTCGAAACTTCTGCAAAACTGGCCAACGGAATCCGACTCGAAATTATCTGCATGGGAAATAAAATCTGACCAGTTGTGCACTGTTTCATTTCTTACTGTCAGTCTAAACATCTTTGTTTCTGTTCCTGGCAGAATAGCTGCAAACGTCACTTAACTTTACCATTCTTTTGCATATAGTTCTATATTTTGGGCAAAGTTTTGAAGAATGCAAATCAACGATTCATTAATAGTTCATATGAACGATGTTGCCGGCAAAATCTAATCAATAATAAGCTTGAACACACACATCGTTAGGATCAGATTCCCGCAAATAATGCTAACGAAATATATATATCAAAAGGAAAACGACGACGATATGCTAGAGCTTACAATTCACTTGATTGCTTGTATGTTGTATGTGGGATATATTGGAAATTTTTGTTTGTAAACAATATTTTAAAAAATTTTCTTATATGAACGCCTCGTCCGTTTTCGCCCTTAGGTTGTTACGATGGGGGATTTTTACCCGTCCAAGGGAACGTGTGGGAAAATGAACTGGAGAGGTTTCCCGTTACCTCCCGAGGAGAGATGAGAGAAGGGAGGGAGAGAAACCCGTTGCAGGCCTATTTAGTTTACTCTTCCCAAAAAAACCAGGGGGCCGCCAGTGTTAAAGTCCATATCCGACGAACGAACCAACTGTGCAGCATGCTCTTGCTTCATACGCACAACGCAGAGGTTCAGGATTTAACTCAGGACTATGGTGCACAATCTGGTTATTAGCAATTATGGTCCACCTCTCCTAGTCCTGATGATTACAATTTTTTCCACCACCAGGATTTGAACCAGCTAACCCCACGTCAGCGGTGGACACCATCAACTGATCCAACGGAGCGGGCAAAAACTTTAAATCTCATTTTATTTGACGGAAAGGATGGATTATATGCTTTTTTTTTGTACTCAGATTGACGGGGAAAAATTTGATATTATTTCATAACGTACAGTTGGCAAACATCGCTATATATCGCTGCATAATTTCCAACGCAACAAACAGGAAATCATAGAGACCAATTACTAGTTTCGTTAGCAATAATTGAATCGACAAATTACCCGATTATAAATTAACTGCATTCGGCAATACATTCAAATTGCCGTTTATACAGTGCAACACAATGCATTGAACATGAACAGAAGCAGATTAAGAGCCTACTGGCTATTATACGGTAATTGAATTGAATGATATGTGTGATTAAGAGATTATGGATCGAAGTGATGATGAACTATGGAGGGAACTGCGGAGCTAGAAGTCATTCGTATGGAACGATCAGAAAGCTGTGGCGTGGTGTTACCCAGGAGTACTGTTTACACTTTTTGTAAATCGTCTTGAAGATAAAAGCCTGCCTGCGCCCTTATTGGCTTGCACAACACTGGGAGTCGTGGATCCTTTGGCTGCGACAAGAGCGATGATTTCTGATTCAACAGGTACCGGTATCTCTCATGTTCGAGACCAGAGTTAAAATAAGTGGATATCTAATTTTCCATAAAAAAAAAAGTTCTCATCATCCCAGCACGCAAATTAGAATATCTCAGTTCGATTACCGGGCAACGGAACTCATCGCTGATTATTCTCAGCATCTATAGTTCTAGACAATGGGAGGGAAGTGGTAAAATTATTGTCGTAATTTCGGCTAGTCTTATGTGGCGGAAAATTCGAAGGCTGGTGTGGTATTTCGTGGATCGAAACAAGTTGTCGTGCTACATTCCAGTAAGGCCAGTCCTTATATTCTGTTGAAGCTGCTTCATATCACCACTGAATTTACCTTTAAAAACTTCGCAATTGATTAAAATGACGTTCTCATTGGTTTACGTACTGTTGTCCAACCCGTGAGTCGCGATTCCCAACGGCGTCGCCAAGTTTTGCTCGGGGGGTCGCCGTCGCAAGCCAAAAAATTTCAGTGTTGTTGTATAGTAATAGGGAACATACATGCAATTAAAATATATATCTAGTATTTTTATTTAATAGCTTTATTACTGTAGGTTTACAGCTACAACTCTTTTTTCCTATTTATTCGCTTTTTATTTATTGATTTTAAGTAACCAAAAGTGTTAAAAATAAGAGGGAAATTTAACTTCGCAAAACGCAACAATGTTGGTCGAATCGAATTGTGACGTCAAAGTACACGTTCATATTGTAAAAGAAAGCGTAGTTACCGAGTTTTTTTTAATATTATATTGCATTCTTGCGAGAATACTCATACAATAAACAATGAATGGAAGCGGTTTCGTAAAATAATTCCCCCAAATAGGTGGTTTTATGATGACAGCGTATTTTGCATCAAATCTGGATTTTACAGTCACTGACGTCGGTGGTGTGAAAGCTGGAAGGTAGTTAAATGTTAGAAATTTGAATTACTAACTTTTTACGCTTTTAGTGCATTAGTTACGTATTAGATATACCTAATGTGAATCAAGGAACATGCTGGAATAACCGGCAGTGAAATTGCTGACAGTGGGAAATATGCATGAAATTGAAATAGGGCTAGTGCACTAAAAAAAAAAAAAAATCAAGTTACCTAAAAAACAGAGTAATTTTTTTTCAAAAATTCGTTTTTATAGGAATGAAGTCTTCACTGGTGTACCGCTACTTGTAGTTTCACAACACAATCAGGCGTTACACCCGTAAAGACTTCATTGCAATCATAAGCCAGGAAAGTCTCCATTGTTACATTATTTGATCACTTTAGATTATGATGCGTTTTGAATTGAAATTCTTTACTTTATTTCATTTTCGTCATTTTAAACCTGTTTGTCGTCAAGAAGTGTGTCAAACGAAATATGTAATATCGAGAAGATACACTTTTTCCCCTACAATCGATATGTTTAATTCCGTGAAACAGCTTCTTGAATAGCAATGTTCGCTATTAAGGAATTTTTCCTCTTATGTACATTTTCATTCCTTTTGGAAATATTTAGACTATGTTCCGTGCATTAAAGTAACTGTTTTTACAGGTTTTTGGTGCAAGTGGTTTTAAATGAAAGTACAAATGAAATAACAATGCTTGGAAAATGAAAAATATGTTAGGAAAAGACAACGAGACGCATTTTTAAGGAAAGAAACCGTTGGTATAATCGTCGTCCCCTCGTTGCCGGTAGTAGTGGTCGCTAATGCATCTCTCCACTATTAGTATGAAGGAACGTCCCCTCGTCATTTCCTGCTGAACCACGTATTATCTCACCATCCATTGTGAACACCTCTCCACCCTCTCAGGTCATTCTCCTCTTGTCCAAACGCACCGCCTGGAAATCCATTAATCTCTGGCGTCGGTGGGAAAGTTTTCTGCCAAGACTTGGCGACACTGCAAATCTGCTCGCCCCGTTGCTTTCATTCCTAATGTGACTTTTATTTACTCTTTTGTAATGACTCCTTCATAAATTAGATCGAACACAAACGATTTTCTCTAAATCTCGTCGGCATAGACAGAGTTTAGATTTGATTACGTATTCGAAATCATCTCTACCCACATTTGAAATGAGTTTAAGAAAACCTCGAACTTGATGGTTCAATTTTTAAGGCTTCGTTTTCGGGATTTTTCCTTTCCATCTCTTGAAACATCATTTTCTCTCTCTCCGACGGTATAAGTAAATTCATGTTACTGTTTGACGATCATCTTAATATATCCACTATTATTTATAGCGTACATGACAATCGGCATATTCATGTGTTTGGCGGGAATGGAAAGTGTGTAGATTATTATCGAACACTGCGTGGTCGGTTAAATACCGTTACAACCACACCTTTGATGCTTTAATTCCTCTCTTGTGGCGCACTACAGAACCACTTTATTCTTATACTTAAGGTATTCATCAACCATTTTTCCTTAATGTAATATTACAATAAGAAACTCTAGGTCATCTAATATTATAATAAGCAACTCTAGGTCATCTGTGACGTCAACTGTCTAGCCTTGTCGTCACTCTATGACGTCACGTTTTACGCCATTGTTCTTGGTTTGCACGATATTTAATAACATTTCTAAGCATGCGCGAATAAATTAACTGACAGAACACTGAAACAAAAGTATGTATTGCGTTTAAATCTACATATCAATCATTAGAAGCTTATATTTACATAATATTCTTTTGATATATAGAAGTATTCCTTAATTTCTTTGTCCATAGATTTTTTTTTTTGCTATCATCAGTCTTTCGACTGTTTTGATGCAATCCTCAACCCCTTCCTATCTTGTGCTAACGTCTTCATGTCTACATATCTCTTACAACCTACGTCCCCAATTATCTGCTTATATTCTACTCTCTTCCTTCTACAGTTCTTACCTTCGACTGTTCTCTCCACTAACAAATTAACCAATCCAACATGTCTCAAAATATGACCTACCAGCCTTTCTCTTCTTTCCGCAAGCTTTTTCCACAAACGTCTTTCTTCACCCAACATTTTCAGAACTCGTTCATTTTGTACTTTGTCTGTCAACTTAATTTTCAGCAGTCTTCTGTACCACCACATTTCAAATGCTTCAATTTTCTTTCTTTCTGATACTCCTAAAGTCCATGTTTCACTAACATAGAGTTTTAGAAAATTCTTTCTAATTCCTAGATCAATGTTTGAAACTAAAAGATTTCTATTTTTCATGACGACACTTTTTGTTAGTGCTATTTATATTTGAGAGGATTACGTGTCCTCAGGATACCCTTTATGTCTTTAATGCAGTGGTTTACCGTTGCTTTCTGCATCCCCATGCCTTTGATGATTTCTGATTCATCTGCCTTTAGGGGCCGTTTCCAACCTCAAGGGCAAGAGGATGCCCTACAACACTCCCCGCTCTTCCGCCATCCTTTCGGATGCCGTTGGCAAGCAGTGGGTGACTCCTTATACCGGCAATCCTTCAGTCGCCAGAGCCTCGTCTGTGCAAGGAGGAGAGGTGTGAAGGAGAGGTTGATATTTGGTTGGGAAAAGCTTGTATAGTCTCTCCCAAACTCTTACACCCCGTCCATAAATATGAAAGATAAAAGCTTTAATTTTGGAGCATCATTGTTAGAGAAAGTTTTGATTGGATTGTTACTTAGCTTGGGTCGGAATTACAACTGGCATTTGACGTCACAGTAGAGGACATGAATAATTTAGATTTTTATTTTCAAAAAAATTTAAACTGTGTCCTATTATTGAAATTATTAAATCGTTTGAACGGAAATAGTTGCTCGCTGATCGCGATCTGTACAGTCTACACTTCAATTAAAACAAATATTACGTGGCATAATGTAAGTTTATAAGACTTATTTTAATTTCCTTTGCTTTCACTGAGCAATATTACTGAGGCTATTATTTCAGCAACATGTAAATGTGTCATCCATTCAAACGTTGTAATATCGGTCTCAATCACGGATAACAAAAAAGAAAGGTATAAAAATCCTTGCAGATTTTTTATCAAATTTATATCGCGATGCATTATTGAGACTAAAATGCGATACAGTACATGAATTAATATATGTGAGATTGAAGTATTGTTCTTCTGGCGGCAAGTTTAGCATAGTATGTGGTTAGGTTGAAATGCAACCTGAACCTAGATGGAAACGGAAACCTTTTGCTACCGTGCAGCGCACTAGGAATTACATGTAATTTTATTTTATAACAATTCTGTTTAGTCAAGCAATTGCTAAGACATGAATTGTCAGAATACTGAAAGAAAAGTATGTATTTCGTTTAAATTGGCATATTAATTATCAGTTGTTTTAGTTGTTTTACGTGGTTTGAATGAAAGAAGTTCCAAATTGACCGTGATCTATGCGGGTAAACCACAATTAAAAATAATATTACGTAGCATAACATAAGTTGTTAAGATTTAATTTTAGCATCCTTCGTTTTCACTGGGGCCATTGTTTCAATCGCATGTAAGCTGTGTCATCCGTTTAATCACCGATTTTCTTCACAGATAATAAAAAAGAAAGATCCAAGAACACGTGAAGAATTTGGATCACGTTTACATTGCGATGCATGATGACATTAAATGCGATACAGGGAATATATTAATTCGCATGTGATTGAAGATTTGATTTTCTAGCGGCAATATTAGCGGAGATTGTGGTTAGGTTGAAATACAATCTGGACCAAGTTGACAACTGAAGCTTTTTGCTACAGCACAAGGGACTATATATTACAATGAGCTTTATTTTATAACAATTCTATTTAGTTAAGCAACTGCAGAGAAATAAATTACCATAATACTCCGTTAAACCAGTCATTTGTGACGGGCTTTGGGGCTAGTATTTCATATTCAGTTTGATAAAATAATTGACACATATGAGTTCAAATTTTAATCACGGTTTGTTTTTCCCAGTGTTGGTCTGAATTCCTCTGTTCAAGCTGAACTGACCAACTAGACAATTCAGCTGAATACATTTACGCCAAATCATTTGCCTTGAAAGTGGTAGTTAAATGCAAGATCTTCGCTTGCTGTAGGAATAACACAAAAATCAAAGGCAATTAGTTATTTCTATAAAATAGTGCACATGATATAACGTTTCGAAGAACACTACAGATAATATAGAGAATTAAAATAAGACAAGAATAAATATAGAAAAATATTAACACTCAATGACACTGATGGGGATCAAAGCTTAATTACACTACTGTTTGTGAAAATCCCAACACTAAAAATGGGATATATGGTTACAATGATTTCACCCACATACCGAACGTGATGGGTGATGCGTAACGCTCTGGCCATTCGGGAGGATGTGGGTTCGAATCCCGGTCCGGCCATCCAGATTTGGATTTTCCACGATCTCTCCGAATCACTCCAGGCGAATGCCGGGAAGGTTCCTTCAAAAGGCCATGGCCGAATTTCTTCCCCTTCCTTTTGCCCAGTTCTTTCCCGTCTCTAATTACTTCGGCGATACGCCAAGCCATGAGGAAAGAAAAAAAGTTGTTCTATAATTTGTTTACCGAAGCTGGAAACCTTCAACAGAAATCTTCAAAAAAACGTCCAGTGTTAGTTCGAATGTGTTAAGCTAGAAAAGAAATCCCCAAAATTACCATAACGAGAACCACTATTACAATAGTGTGTGTCATTCAACTCCATTATCTGTAAAGATGTCCTTTTTACGTAGATTACACTTCAAACCTTGGTGCATTTACCGATTAGTAGGCTAACACTTTCAGATCATACGAATGTTTAAGACTGGTACAAAGTGCCTTGAGAATGCACACGGAATTTGCTGACAAGATATTCAAAGCGAAACCAAAAACCATAAAAACACGGGAAAGATTTGTTTATCACTCTCTCTCTGTTTTCCCCCTTTGCTGTTGATTTTGATGAAACTAGAGTGATGCTATTAAGCCGAAAATTGGCCCGATGCGAAAATCTATTGCATGAATAATTGCCGCAGTTACAATTAAACGGAAGACAAAAATGTGAAATGAGATTTCTCTATTAAAAATAAACTATCCTCATGTGATTACATTCGGTAAGGATGGGCACTGAATTCCTGCACTCAAAGCAGTCCACTAATTTTACCACAATATTAAGCGAACAGACATAATCATAAATGATTGCTGCCAATGCAAATGATTTTTTTTATTTGTTTATCGAATGCGTTACATTTCTTTCAAAGAACCAACATCAGAAGTATAACTGTTGAATGTGTGCATATGTCATAGTTATGTATATAATTTTTTGTAAATCGACAGTAATTTAAAATTATAATAAAAACAAATCCAAACATGACTTGTTACACAACTACGGTGAAATTACTGATGATAAGAGTAAACTGTATAAGCAAACCAATATAATGGTAAATGTAAGTAACTCATAAATTAAAGGCGTCATAATTTCCTATGAATATCTAATTTTTATTTAAAATCGAGATGAATGCATCACAATTTCCAAGAATTAATATACTATTTCTAATACACAAACTTTACCCATACAATTTTAAAAAGCTTACCCCTGGTGAGACTCAAAGCCACAATCCTGCGTTTAGGAGATCGATGCCTTATCCATTAAGCCACAGAGGTGGAAGTGCCACGTTCTGCAATTGTGGATAATGTCCCGCAGTTTCCAAGAATTCCTATACTAATTCTGATTCACATACTTTACCCGTACGATTTAAAAATGGTTACCCCTAGTGGGACTTTAACCCACAATCCTCGGTTTAGGAGGACGATGCCTTATCCATTAAGCCACAGAGGTGGAAGTGCCACGTTCTGCAATTGTGGATAATGTCCCGCAGTTTCCAAGAATTCCTATACTAATTCTGATTCACATACTTTACCCGTACGATTTAAAAATTGTTACCCCTAGTGGGACTTTAACCCACAATCCTCGGTTTAGGAGGACGATGCCTTATCCATTAAGCCACAGAGGTGGAAGTGCCACGTTCTGCAATTGTGGATAATGTCCCGCAGTTTCCAAGAATTCCTATACTAATTCTGATTCACATACTTTACCCGTACGATTTAAAAATGGTTACCCCTAGTGGGACTTTAACCCACAATCCTCGGTTTAGGAGGACGATGCCTTATCCATTAAGCCACAGAGGTGGAAGTGCCACGTTCTGCAATTGTGGATAATGTCCCGCAGTTTCCAAGAATTCCTATACTAATTCTGATTCACATACTTTACCCATACGATTTAAAAATTGTTACCCCTAGTGGGACTTTAACCCACAATCCTCGGTTTAGGAGGACGATGCCTTATCCATTAAGCCACAGAGGTGGAAGTGCCACGTTCTGCAATTGTGGATAATGTCCCGCAGTTTCCAAGAATTCCTATACTAATTCTGATTCACATACTTTACCCGTACGATTTAAAAATGGTTACCCCTAGTGGGACTTTAACCCACAATCCTGGGATTAGAAGACCGATGCCTGATCCATTAGGTAACAGGGGCGCAAGTTCCACCTTCTGCAATTGTGGATAATGTCTCGCAGTTTCAAAGAATTTCAATACTATTTCTAATTCACAAACATTACCCATACGATTTAAAAATGGTTACCCGAGCAAGAATCTGGCGAAGTCATCTTTGTAGCCTTTTTTGTTTCTTTAATTTGTGGTGTTCCACCGTTAGGTAATGCCAATAGTCCTCTATGTTTGCCCTTCCTTGGTTTGCGATGGAATAGTGTGTGTAATTGGCAATTAGCCAGACATGAGCATTTCTTTTGCTTTTCGGGTATTGTCTTTGATCTGGACGCAGGATGTCTTCAGGTGTGTATGTGCTTGGCACTGTTCTGTTAATCAAGGCTAGCTTCGACCTTCGTCCAATTCCATATCTTCGGATCCTCGCAGCACAGTAGTCCTATGTTCAATGGTGTCTTGGAGGCAGCAGCTTGTACACAGCGGTGACGCACAGAGGTGGATTTTGTGGAGCTTGGCATTTGTGGCTATCGCTCTGTTTACCACTCTGTACCATGTTGACCGAACGTTAGAGCGTAGCGTGAATTGTGTATGTTTTCCCATAGCGTTTTCCAGTCGGTGCTTTTATGCAGGTTTTCTATGTTGTTGGAGTATTTATTAGCTGCCATGAGGTCATAAACTGTTTTGGCTGACGGGTTGTTGTTTTTAATCTCTTTATGTATGTAGCTGTAATTGATGTAGAACTGACGGATATGAATTAATCCCGAGTTCAGATGACTTATATCAATGGGCGCCTCTATGCTGCTAGGTTCTGTCTCGGCCATTATGTGTCTGCAGAGCCCAGGTGTGTTGCTTTTCCACATTTTAAGTATGTTTTTCATGAGTATGGCTGTGCATTTGGTGTACACGTCAATCAGTTTTAATCCTCCCTTCTCAACGGGTGCCTTCAGTGTGTTGTATTTTATCTTAAATATTTCTCCTCGTTGTATAAACCAGCCCATCGCGGAATCCATCCTCTTCGCGATCTCCCGTGGGATGGGGAGGATGTGAGCTGTGTACCATACTTTAGATAAAGCTGCGCAGTTTATGAAATGTATCTTTTGAATCGGGTCTAGGTTTCTATACCCGTGTGCTCGCAATTTTTGTCTTAGGGCGTTGAGTTGGTTTCGCCAATTGAGTGCTATTGTTCTTGGCAATTGTTTGGTGAAGTGTATGCCTAGAATCTTTAAGGTCTCTGTTTTCTCTATCCAGCCGGTGTCTATTCCACGATCTTCGCCCAAGAGCATGATTTTGGATTTTTTATGTTTAGCTTTGCGCTTGATGCCTTGGAGTATGTTGTCGTTAGCGCCTTGATTTCTTCGATATCTCTTGTCCCGGTGATGATGAGGATTTATGTCATCCGCAGTATGAGCGTACTGCTATCTTTTGACCTCGGATAGTGACACCTGTTATTCTGGTGTTCAATGCTGTCAGGAAAGGTTCGATTGCTATTGCGAAGAGGTGCATGGATAGAGGGCAGCCTTGCCTCACCGACCTGCCTATTTTTATGGTTTGGCTTATCTGTCCGTTGATTGAGGTTGCACCTATTGTTAAAGATTGTATCACCTTTACTATTTGGGTGGAGTAACCCATTTTCCTCATTACTTTGGCCAGGTAGTTATGGTTTACTCGGTCGAAGGCTTTATGGAAGTCAAGTGATAAGATGGCCGTTTTAGTTTTCGCTAGTGTTGAAAGCGTGATGATATCTCTTATGTCCGCTACTGTTTGTACTATAGATCTTCCGTTTCCGATGCATGACTGGTGATTGCCGATCGTCTTCGACATTGTGTCTCGGAGTCTGTATGTTATTATCCGGCTGAATATTTTGTAGTCCGAGTTAAGCAGTGTTATCGGTCTGTAGTTCTCTATGTTACGGCTCTTCCCGTTTTTGGGTATAAGTACCATGATGCCCTCTAGGAATTCTGGAAATAAAATTTGTCCTTGTAAAATATCGTTGTACATTTGCGTCAAGGATTTTTTGAGATGCTTCCAGAATGTTAGATAGAATTCCACCGGAAGACCGTCAGGACCGGGAGATTTTTTCCGCGGGCTGCGTTTTATGGCGGCTAGTACTTCTTGTTCTGTTATTGGCTCTAGTAATTGGTCGTTTTCTAGTGCTGTGATCTGTTGGTTGATGTAATTTAGAAGCTGTTCTTCTTCCGGTTCTTGTGTAGGTTCTTCTGTGTAAAGTTGTGAGAAGTGATCATGAAGCGTTTTTGCTATTTCTTGTTGCCTTGTGATTCTTCGGTCTCCGGCGTGTAGTTCCGTTATTAGTTTGTTCTTGTTGTTACGTCTTTCATTCACAAGGTGGTGTGTAGTTGTTTCTTCATCTGTCAGGCTGGTGTCTGTCCTCGCTCGTATTTGGGTACCGTACATCTGTTGTCTCGTTATTTTTGTAATTCTTGCTTTGATTTGTTTAATTTTCCGTAAGTTGGCCGATATATTTTCTTGGTCTTGGTACAGTTCTCTGAGGGCCATGAATAAATATTCTTTTGTATGGTTTTCCCATGCTGACTTCTGTCTTGAGTAGTTCATTAAGTGTTTCCTAATTTTGGGCTTCATCTGATGCAGCCACCAGTCCATCTCACTGGTGTGTCTGGTGTTTCGTTTTTTGCATTGGTTCCACATTTCTGAAAACTCTGTGTGTAGGTTGCTGTCTTCCAGGATTGAAGTGTTAAGCTTCCACGTGCCTTTCCCTCTGTAGGTTTCTTGGGGTGTGCTTAGAACTCTGCAATGGTACGCGCAGTGATCTGTAAAGTTCGTTGGCCAAATCTCTGAAGATGTCACCATAGCTGACAGGGTTTGCGAGACGTATATTCGATCTAGTCGGCTTGCTGACGTGTTGGTGACGAAAGTGTATCCGCGTTCCTCTCCATGTAGTAGGTTCCATGTGTCTGCTAAGTTGAGGTTTTCTATAAGATATTCGAGCTCCAGGCTTTTGTTGAAATTTGGGGTTTGGTCGTTGGGAGATATGACACAAGTTGAAATCTCCTGCTAACAGGAGCTTTGCATAATTACCTCTTATCAGGGGAACAATGTCAGTTGTGTAAAAGGTTTTTCTTTTCTCCTTATTCTGGCTCCCTGATGGCGCGTATACGTTTACAACGCGCATGTCCGCTATTGTGCACGCGATTCCTCTGCCGCCCGGTAGTATCTCTACTTCTTTCGTCATTATGCCTTCTTTTGTCAGAATGGCTGTGCCGAGATTCGGGCCATCGCCCAAGTTTTTAATTGCTGTGTATCCGTAAAAGTCATCTGTCATTCCTGCTGTAACCTCTTGTAATAAGGCTATGTCTACTGACGCGGCGTGCAGATATTCTTTTAGACATCGGATTTTAGTGTCATTTTGTATGCCGCACACATTTAGTGTGGCAACGCAGTATGTTTGGTTTGCCGGCATGGGGTGACTCAGAAGTCGTTCTGTGCTATATTTTCTGTTTCCATCACATCGGCCCAATGACCTTGGTTTCTTTCTGCTTGGATTACTTCTTCATTCTCGTCGTTCCTCTCTGAACTGCTGCCCCTGCTGTAGGGTCCGTTGTTTCTTTTCTCTGTGTTCTTCTTGTCCGTTTTCCAGTGTGGGATTTCTGTTTTATCTGCTGTAGTTTCAATTTCATTTGTTTGGCGGTTGCTTCAGCTGATTTTCGTGCCTCTCTCCTTTTCTCTTTGGTTCCCTCTACTTGCATGTTCTCCTCCGTATTAGGCTGCTTTTCTAGCTGTTTGTCTTTTGGTGGTTCCTTTGCCTTCTCGTTTGTTGTTTGCGGTTGCCTTGGATTCAGTTGGAATTGGTCTGCCTCCGGCCGTCTGCTTTCCTCCATGGTGGTTTTGTTTGTGTTTACGTTCGCGGCCGTCACGCTATCACTGGCCTGTTGTCCCTTGATTGTTTCCTCGTTCTGGCAGGCTTGCCGGCTTTGTTTCACTGATGATGTCGGTGTTCCTTGTAGTTTCTAGATCTTCTTCTGCATCCACCTGCATTGCGTTATCTCTATGATCTGGGTTGTGTATGTCCACGGCGGTCAGTTTGGTGCCTGTTACTTCTGGCTCATGATTGCTGCTGCTTTGCAGTGATGTTGACCGGTGTTACCGTTCTTCGTATGTTTTCCATGCGCTCTTGCAGCGTCGGTGTGTCTCCCGACGTAATCCCTGCGTATGTGGCTTGTTTTTCTTTGATGCAATTCGGGGCCGGATTTGTTGGTCTTCCTCGGGGACATTCTGCTTCTCAGATGGTTTGGCGAGATTGCATATGGCGCACGTTCTTGGCTGTCCGTCATATATGATTAGCGTCTTGAATCCAAAAATTGTTAGGTACTGACGGAATATGTTTCTTGAGGTCTAATTCTCACGATTTTTACACCGTTATCTACTTTAAACCGCATATTTCCACTCCATTTTTCCACATTGATGGCATACACTTTGCCATATGGCGCTAAAACCCTCTGTATCTCGTTAAGTGGCACTTCCAATGGTATGTTGTACATCTTCACTGTTCTCAGCGCGACACCAGTAAAGTTAATTGTCACTTTGCTTATTTCTCCTGAGGAGTGGAGAAAGTCCGCATGTCCGCCGGTCTGCTCCATGATCTGTGTACACATTTCGTCAATCTTTCAGTTTAACGTAAAAGATGTTTGCGATAAACGTCATATTGCAGTCCACTGAACGTCGTCTTCACGAAGGCCTATTTTCTCAAATAACCATTCGTCAATTTCGTAGATATTCGGTCTGGTATGACCATATGGGAAGTTAAAGCTAAGCGTTGATTTTCTGGTCACTTCCTTCCATGAATATCGTCAAAATCAGAATAGTAATATATTAAGGCAGTTGACAGCTACGCTGGCACTGCCGCAATGTCGCGTCACTGCTATTCAACAGTCATGACGGAAAACACGTCCACACTGCTCGACGGCTACGACTCGACTGCCGTCCATTAGGCCACAGGGGCATTCTTGCTACTTTCTGCAATTGTTTAAAATTTCGCCCAATTTCCAAGGATTGCTATACCATTTGTAACTCACAAATTTTACCCGTAAGATTTAAAAATGCTTACACCAGGTGGGACTCGAACCCACAATCCCCAGTTTAGGAGACCGATGCCTTATCCGTTAGGACACAGGGGCTTACCTGCTGCTTTCTGCAATTGTTTAAAATTTCGCCCAATTTCCAAGGATTGCTATACTATTTGTAACTCACAAATTTTACCCGTACGATTTAAAAATGTTTACCCCTGGTGGGACTCGAACCCACAATCCCCGGTTTAGGAGACAGATGCCTTATCCATTAGGCCACAGGGGCTTACCTGCTGCTTACTGCAATTGTTTAAAATTTCGCCCAATTTCCAAGGATTGTTATACTATTTGTAAATCACAAATTTTACCCGTACGATTTAAAAATGATTACCCCTGGTGGGACTCGAACCCACAATCCCCGGTTTAGGATACCGATGCCTTATCCGTTAGGCCACAGGGGCTTACCTGCTGCTTTCTGCAATTGTTTAAAATTTCGCCCATTTTCCATGGATTGCTATACTATTTGTAACTCACAATATTTACCCGTACGATTTAAAAATGTTTACCCCTGGTGGGACTCGAACCCACAATCCGCGGTTTAGGAGAAAGATGCCTTATCCATTAGGCCACAGGGGCTTACCTGCTGCTTTCTGCAATTGTTTAAAATTTCGCCCAATTTCCAAGGATTGCTATACTATTTGTAACTCACAAATTTTACCCGTACGATTTAAAAATGCTTACCCCTGGTGGGACTCGAACCCACAATCCCCGGTTTAGGAGACCGGTGCCCTATCCGTTAGGCCACAGAGGCTTACTTGCTACTTTCTGAAATTGTTAAAAATTCCTCCCATTTTCCATGGATTGCTATACTATTTGTAACTCACAAATTTTACCCGTACGATTTAAAAATGTTTACCCCTGGTGGGACTCGAACCACAATTCCCGGTTTAGGAGTGAGATTTCTTATCCATTAGGCCACAGGGGTTTAGTTGCTACTTTCTGCAATTGTTTAAAAATCCTCCCATTTTCCATGGATTGCTATACTATTTGTAACTCACAAATTTTACCCGTACGATTTAAAAATGCTTACCCCTGGTGGGACTCGAACCCACAATCCCCGGTTTAGGAGACAGATCCGTTATCCATTAGGCCACAGGGGTTTAGTTGCTACTTTCTGCAATTGTTTAAAAATCCTCCCATTTTCCATGGATTGCTATACTATTTGTAACTCACAAATTTTACCCGTACGATTTAAAAATGCTTAACCCTGGTGGGACTCGAACCCACAATCCCCGGTTTAGGAGACCGGTGCCTTATCCATTAGGCCACAGGGGCTTACTTGCTCCTTTCTGCAATTGTTTAAAATTCCTCCCATTTTCCATGGATTGCTATACTATTCGTAACTCACAAATTTTACCCGTACGATTTAAAAATTCTTACCCCTGGTGGGACTCGAACCCACAATCCCCGGTTTAGGACACCGATGACTTATCTATTAGGCCACAGGGGCTTGCTTGCTACTTTCTGAAATTGTTAATAAATTCCCCCAATTTCGAAGGATTGCTATACAATTTGTAACTTACAAATTTTACCCGTACGATTTAAAAATGCTTACCCCTGGTGGGACTCGAACCCAAAATCCCCGGTTTAGGAGACAGATCCAATATCCATTAGGCCACAGGGGCTTGCTTGCTACTTTCTGAAATTGGTAATAAATTCCCTCAATTTCGAAGGCTTGCTATACTATTTCTAACTCACAAATTATACCCGTATGATTTGAAAATGCTTACCTCTGGTGGGACTCGAACCCACAATCTCCGGATTAGGAGACAAATCCCTTATCCATTAGGCCAAAGGGGCTTACTTGATACTTTCTGCAATTGTTTAAAATTTCGTCCAATTTCCAAGGATAGCTAAACTATTTGCAACTCACAAATTTTACCCGTACGATTTAAAAATGCTTACCCATGGTGGGACTCGAACCCACAATCCCCGGTTTAGGAGACCGATGCCTTATCCATTAGGTCACAGGGGCTTGCTTGCTACTTTCTGAAATTGGTAATAAATTCCCCCAATTTCGACCGCTTGCTATTCTATTTGTAACTCACAAATTTTACCCGTACGATTTGAAAATGGTTACCCCTGGTGGGACTCGAACCCACAATCTCCGGTTTAGGAGACAGATCCCATTTCCTATAGGCCACAGTGGCTTACTTGCTACTTTCTGCCATTGTTTAAAATTCGCCCAATTTCCAAGGATAGCTAAACTATTTGTAACTCACAAATTTTACCCGTACGATTTAAAAATGCTTACCCATGGTGGGACTTGAACCCACAATTCCGGTTTAGGAGACCGATGCCTAATCCATTTTTTTTTTTTTTTTTTTTAAACTTTTTCGGAGTTTCTGTGGGGCCTTCTCGGCTACCGTAGCGGTCTTGGGGCTCACGAAGTCCCCGCCGTGCATCACCCCCACAGGCAATCTCTTACTTGTGCCCTCTTAGTATTTTAAATTTTACAGTTTGGTCTGTTTATTTTATTTGTCTTTTATACAAGAGAATACAAAAAGGGGCCGTACAATTTTTTCAAATTTTTCTCGGTTTTTATTCTCCATCTGTCCTTCCTTAGTGTGTTTTTGAATTTTTCCAGTGTTGGTTCCTTTTCGGATTTTATATAATCTATGTAATGTGTTAACATCCAGATTGCAGAATTTGTTTTTAGTTCTGGGAACAGTTTAAAATCACATCTTAGAAGCTTCATATCTGAAAGGTTGTGCAGATATCCTGTAGAAATTTTATTTAGTTTGGCACGCACCCACTTCCAAATTGGCCTTGAGGCAGTGCATGAAGTTAGGATGTGATCCCTAGTGTCAGTTTGCTTGCATATGTCACACGCGTCTGTTTCCGTGATCCCCAGCTCGTACAGCTTTCGTTTGTACGGATACAGGTCATTAACAAGTTTGTAAATAGCAGCTTGTTGTTTTGTAACTAGGCCATGATAGCTTATATTTTTCCATACCGTTTTCCAGTTTAATTTTATTTTTGTTTCGACTGTCGGCCTCTTTTGGATCCTACTTACCAGAGTTTGGTATACAATTTTTGTATTAACTTTAGCATTTTCTTCGACTGTTTCTATGTATTCCTTAACGTCATTGATAGTTTTCTTCAAGTTAGGCGACTGTCGTATTATACTGTTGTTGGTGTCCCAAGCTATTCTGAACGCATATCGAACACTCGGAAAATTGCTGGTTAAAGTTTTTACCGTTCTCATGATGAACAGCGCTTTAGCCTTTAAGTTAACGGACTGCAGGCAAAGCCCACCTTCTCGCCTGGACATATAGAGCTGATCTCTGGCTATCCTCCACTTTGATTTATTCCATATAAAATCTCCGACATGCATCCTAATCTTTGCCGAGTCTTTGTTGGGGATCGGCAATATTTGTGCAACATACCAAACACGTGCCAATACAAATATGTTGGTTACTTGAATTTTTTGTATGAGATTCAATTTTCTATCTTTGAATGCAATTAGGGTTCCAACAACTTTCTGTACAGTTTCCTCCCAGTTGTTCTTTATCATTTCTTGTATATTGGGATTAAAAGTTATACCTAGTATCTTGATGTTATTACAAGTTTCAAACAAGGAAGCGGTGAGCGATGCATCTTCGTCTGAAAGCGGCAGCAATTTAGTCTTCGCTTTGTTGATTTTCGATCCGGAGGCTTCCTCATAAGTTTTCAGTATCTCTGCTGTTTTCTCAATATCTCGCCTGGAGCTGATGATAACTGTTACGTCATCAGCATAACCAATGACCGGGATCCTGTATGTTCCTGTTTCTAATCCTGTCACTTTCTGATGGATTGTTCTTATGAATGGTTCAATTGCAATGTTGAATAACATCATTGCGAGAGGACTTCCTTGTTTTACTGATCTGCCTATGTTTAACGTGCTTCCTAAAACGCCATTTACCATTACTCTCGATTTTGTGTTGACGACGAATGTTTTCAGTATTTCTATGAATCTGTCAGGGAATGCCATATGTTTCATGGTTTTGAATAAAAAGTCATGACTTATGCGATCAAAGGCTTTGTCGACGTCAATATTTAAAAAAGCTCTGCAGGAGTTATTTGTTTGGCTGGGTAACATCACAATATTTCTTAAAAGTCCTATACCATCAGTTATGTTTAAATCGCCATTTGTGCATGTCTGGCCAAACCCTATTACTTCTCTCAGACTTATTTTTAATCTGTTTGCCATCACTTTTTCACTGATTTTTTGGTCAGCATTTAATAATGTTATTGGTCTATATTCATTAACTGTTTTAGCTTGTGCTATTTTGGGCACAAGTACTATAATCCCTTTGTTATAGTCTCCTATTCTTGTGTTGACGTCTATGCTTTCTTTGATTACTTCTGATACCTCCGTCCCAATTATGTCCCAGTAATATTTATAAAACTCGTAGGGGATTCCGTCTTCTCCTGGGCTTCTGTAATTTGGAAGGCTTCTCACGACTCTCTCGATTTCTTCATTTGTTATTTCAGTTGTAAGCATGTCGGCGGTATCTCTTTGCAGACGCTTTTCGCATGCTGCAAGTAATTCATTGATAGAGGCGTCGTTTGTCTCATATGGTTTGTATAATTCAGTGAAGTGCGTCGTAAAGTAGCAAGGATTTCTCTTGTAGTGGTTAGTTCTGTATTGTTCTCATCTGTCACTTGTTTGATAAGACGATTTCTTTTGTTCTTACTCTCTTGAGCAAACTGGTACAGACTTGATCTCTCGCCAAGGATTTTTGAATTATATCTTGTTGAAGTGAATTTGTTTTCAATTATACTCCTTTGAATATCTAGGAGTTTTTCTTTCACCTCTTTTATTTCTTGCATCACGTGATCTTCATTGTGTGCTTTCTCGTTTAGTTCTCGTAACACTCTGTAATAAAACTCTTTCGTGTTCCTTACATCAATTGCCCGTTGGTAAGAGTGGTATTTGAAAAAAATTTTAATCGCTGTCTTCGCAATTTCATGCCACCAATATTGTATATTTGAGTAGTTGGTCCGTTTCCTTTTGCAGGCATCCCATGTACTTTGAAAATTTTCTTTAATCTCTGGATCCTTTAGAAGGCCGGTATTTAGTTTCCAGAAACCTCTTCCAAACACTTTAGTTTTCGGCAAACCCTTGACCACTACTAAGACTGCAGAATGATCGGAGAAACTCACTGGTATAGTGTCGAACGATGTAAGTTGATCTCGTAATCCCAAACTCACATAAATTCTGTCTATTCTAGACGCAGCAGTTTGTGTGATGTGGGTAAACGGTGGCGTCCCTACTTTTAGTAACCATGCTACATCTTTCAGCTGTAATCTCTGGACTAGTGTCTGTAGCCCCCAGTTGTTTCGGAACTGTCCCGTTTGGTCAGCTGGTTGTGATACGCAATTAAAGTCACCTCCTAGTAGGATACTGTTTGCGTTGGGGTGTATGAACGGCAGTAAAGCTTCCTGAAAGAATATGTTACGTGTCCTTTCATTTTGACTTCCTGAGGGTGCGTAGATATTTATTAACTGCGTATTGTTTAACAGCCCTGAGGTAATCCTACCTTCGGGGTCATACTGAAGTTCTTTCAGTTCGAGCCCGGGTCTTGTTAATATGGCAGTGCCTCTTTCATAAGTTCCGACATTGAAGTATCGATTGTAGGGACTGCGGAAATTATAATCGCTTCGCGATACCTCCTGCAGGAATGCTATGTCAACGTCTGCATCTACTAGCGTTTGCTCCAGAATGGCCCATTTTGCGTCGTTCCTTATTGCTGCAATGTTCAACGTAATTATTCTGCAAACTCTATTCATGTTACACTTATATTTTTGATATTGATTGGGGTGGATTTTCAATAATTTCACTTAGTTGGGCTGCTTTTTCAGGTCCTGTCAAATTAGTTTTCGCATTACGTGCAGCGTTGAGATTAGGCTGCACTTTCTTTTTTCTTCTTCTTCTGGGTATTGTATCTTGGGTTATCGCTTCCTCCGTATCAGTATCCGACTTATCGAGGGCGATATTTACTTCATGATCACTGTTTTCTTCCGCAGCTGCTACTCTGTGCAATGCAGGATGTTTATTTACATTCTCAGCAGACTGTTTCCTCAATGTTGTGGAGATAGTTTCCGGGAAACACTCGCCGCTAGTTGATGTCTCCAAACATCTGTTTTCCTCCGTTCCATAATCCATAGGCTGACTATTTGTGATGGTATCAGTAATATCGCTAGGTGGATATTCTGTCTCATTTTCTTGACCTACATTCAGTGTCTGGAGGTCATCTTGTGCTTCCTCATCCTTTTCCTGCTGAGATGGTTTATGTTTCACTGGCTTTGGTGATGAAGTTGGGTCATTATCCGATTCTGCTGAAGACACGTCTCTTTGCCGTTTCAATCTAGCATCAGTCTCTCTTGTTTTTTGTTGAGTATCTCTGGGCTTGGGAAGTGGTGGAAAGTTTTTGTCATTGATTATTTCTTCCATTCCCTCATCTCTTGTACCGTCGGCGTTGCCTGGTGCTATCAACGTCGATAATTTATCGGTGTCAGCATCTTCTACAATTCTTCTTTGCTGCAGATTGTTTTTTAGCACAAAGACACGTCTTGGGCAATTTTGCCTGAAATGGCCGGTCATGTTACAAATATGACAGGTAGGCAATTGGCCACTGTATATGACGTGCGCCCTGAAACCATCTACATTTATATGTAGATGGGATGTCTTTTTTTATAACCATTTCTATGGAGCGAATACCATTATAACCCTGGATTGGGTATGTTGGAGCCCATTTCTCGTTTGTTATAGATTTTATTTCACCATACGAACGCAGAGCTTCAGCGAATTCCCGGTTGTCAACTTCCGGTGGTACATTTAATATCCTAACACTTTTCACGTCCTCCCCAGCGTTGCTGACACCTACCTTGCTAATAGTGCCATCCCGGTGAACGAAGTCACGTTGGCCTCCGAACTGTCGCAGGATTTTCTCGAAGTGGGCTTGATCTTGCAGTTTCACGAAAACACAGTAGTCATCTGTATCCAGCTGAATAGCAGCAACATGCTCCGTTTTGATTCCAATATCCTTGCAGAGCCAATATGTACCTCCAACGCTGTTGGTTGCACATGTCTGGTATTTTTCTGAAAGCTAAATTTCACAGTATTTTTCCGAACACCTTGACGAGGCATTTTCAAGAAATGCCCGACGCACACGAACACAAAACGAAAGAAAACCACTTATACAACACAGACAAGTAATATTATTTACACAATATACACAAATCAGTTCAACCCAAACGCAGCTCACGGAAAAACACGTCCGTTCGCTTCGACTGCCTCTGCGGCACTTTCCATTAGGCCACAGGGGCTTACTTGCTACTTTCTGCAATTATTTAAAATTTCCCCCAATTTCCAAGGATTGCTATACTAAACTGTACCTCACAAATTTTACCCGTACGATTTAAAAATGCTTACCCCTGGTGGGACTCGAACCCACAATCCCCGGTTTAGGAGACCGATGCCTTATCCATTAGGCCAAAGGGGCTTGCTTGCTATTTTATCAAATTCTTGAAAATTCCCACAACGTCCAAGGATTGCTATACTATTTGTAACTCACAAATTTTATCCGTACGATTTAAAAATGCTTACCCCCGGTGGGACTCGAACCCACAATCCCCGTATTAGTAGACGGATGCATTATCCATTAGGCCACAGGGGCTTGCTTGCTACTTTCTGCAATTATTTAAAATTTCCAAGGATTGCTATATTAACTGTACCTCACAAATTTTACCCGTACGATTTAAAAATTCTTACCCCTCGTGTGACTCGAACCCACAATCCCCGTATTAGTAGACGGATGCATTATCCATTAGGCCACAGGGGCTTGCTTGCTACTTTCTCAAATTGTTGAAAATTCCCCTAATTTCCAAGGATTGCTATACTATTTGTAACTCACAAATTTTCCCCTTACGATTTAAAAATGGTTACCACTGGTGGGACTCGAACCCACAATCCCCGGTTTAGGAGACCGATGCCATATCCATTAGGCCACAGGGGCTTACTTGCTACTTTCTGCAATTATTTAAAATTTCCCTTAATTTCCAAGGATTGCTATACTAATTGTAACTGACAAATTTTACCTGTACGTTTTGAAAATTCTTACCCCAGGAGGGCCTCGAACCCACAGTCCCCGCTTTAGGAGACCAATTCCTTTTCTTTAACTTTTATAACTCCATTTCGTAGGTAGCTAGCTCTTCCCATTAGAGGACGAAAACCAGTTTCTATAGATATGAATTTTTTTTCCACTGGGAATTGGAAAAATGGCATTGATCCAGATCAGAAATATAAGATTTTCGGTAATCAATTGTGGAGTCCAACAACACTCGCCCCTCGAAGCATGTCTTCCTTCATGTTGTCTACCGATCGCCTCTGCAAGACACTACGCTAATATAACTATAGGGCACAGGGGCGGTTTCTGACGTGTTCAATGCGTGCAACTCTATACGCGTTAATATGATCCCGTCCGATAAGTTTATGGAAAGAAACATCTAAAGCCGCATGGACAAAGGGAATGAAATGCCTAGGTTTTACCACCGTGAGAAAAAACAAATACTCTCTAATACAGTAAATGTGAGAAAGTAAAGAATAGTTCTTTCCGAGTGCCTATATACCTGCTGTGAGTGTAGGAATACCGTTTGTATGGTATACTGATGTGACTCATGTTCTACATTTCGTCCAGTCAGAGAATACGATTACAATTTGTTAAAAAAACCAGCTGACAGCATCAACTTTCCGCATCATGTTGACCAATGCATGGTATGCTGCCAAGTTAACGTCATAGGGAATCGTCTTTCTAAATGTAATCGAAATGTGCTATCCGCAAAGTTTGTAAGGAAATCGGTAGTCGTTTATAATATTTATTCCGTATTATTTCATTTCACACAGAAAAATATTACGAGATATTCAGAAACATTAAGAGTATAAAACCTTGCTATTATTATTTAAAGTCCCGTTCAAAGCTCATATTTTTGAACTTTGAGGATTGTTATTTTCATTACATTAAATCATTTTTAATACGAACATTAAAAAAAATCTGAGCAATCTATGATGAAAATGAGTGGCGGATGGGGTGGTTCTATGAATTCATTAGTCGTTCTAAATTAATTAACTAACTCGTTTTTGGTGTAGCTTACGGTTTTACACTTCATCAAAGTAGAGGTCATTGGAGTTGAGATAGGTCTGGGGGTAAGGAACAGGAAGGAATTCGGCAATGGCATTTGAAGGAACCATCCTCTCACTGGGGAAATCGACATCAGAATGGCTGGACGGTGATTCGGACCCACGAACTCACAAATGCGATACCAGAGCCTTAGGGAGCGTGCACAAACTACGTGGCTCAGTCAAGGGGGGGGGGCGGAGGGGTTGGCTGGAAGCTACGCTGGGCTACGTGGGGGGAGGGGGGGTTCCGAGCCAGGCTACGTAGCTTTCCTTTCATAACATTTTCCACAGTTAAAACGAGAAACAGAACTCACAAGAGCATGTGAATATTTATTTCCTTCAGTTAATTATGTCCGTATGTTATTTAAAATAGTCTGACAATAGAAAACGGTAAAAAATGTCTCCTGGAATCAAAAGGGAAAAAAGCTACGTGCTACGTGGTGGGGGGGGGGGGGGGGTTTCACAGGAGGCCAAAATGGAGCTACGTGGTTTATGCACGCTCCCTTATCGCTCACCCACCGCGCTTGGTTATAGTTTTCGATAACGTTAAGAATGCATATAATCACCTCCGTTTAAAGGGATAATTCTTTCCGACTCGACGTATGATTCCCCCCTGAAAGGATTTTGTATCGGGGTTGTACATACACGTTGGGTCCACTCGGCGTGAGGATTTTCTACACACGTTAAGGACAATCCTAGGCTTGTTGGCTCAGCGTCGCGGACCAGACGCCCATCAGACATTCCGAGTTCGGCGCTCGTTCACCGTGCATCGTCTACGATACAGAGTTTTCGCCTGTTCCGGGCCTCCGACGAAGCCTACTACATAAGTACTTCGAGATGGGACGAGTCAAGAAACTTGCACGTAGACAGTTGGCTGCCAGCACGCCAGCAACATCTACGTCCTTTGATGAGAGCATGGCCTTACTCCAAGTCCAGTTCCAGCGTACTGTTGACAACCTTGACAGGAAGGTGGAGAGTATCCAGCAGGCAACTGCCGCCCGGCTGGGACGGCGCGAGCCAATGGCAACTGATCCACCATACAGCACCGATTTAACCTCTGCCAGCACCGATTCAACTGCTGCTGACGTCTCCACTGGGGACGTGCAGCAAGACATGGAAACTGAAGACATCGAGCCAGAACAGGGGCCGATACAGCCCATTTACGTCAGTGGTACAAATATTACGACACTTCTCGGAGAGCTGCAGCGCTTAACAACTCAGCCGCTGTTTGCATGGCCGGCTAATGATGGAATGAATATCATCGCATGCTGCCTGGCTGATTTCAACATCATATACAACACCTTCAACAAGATGCAGGATATTCCAAACAAGAAGATCCTTCCGGCAGAAGATGAACAGATCAAGAGAATTCCAACTCCTATGAAGTCAACACCTACAGGAAAGAACATTACTGACGGTACGCAATGCAGCAGATCTGCGCCCAAGACCGACGTCATCCAGTGTTTTAAATGTCAAGGATTTGAACACTACGCATAACACTGCACCCGCAAGCAAAGGTGCGTGCGTTGCGGGGATGAGCATCAGACGGAGACCTGTCCCAGGCCTAAAGAAAATCCTACCTGCTGCAACTGCGGTGGACCTCATGCAGCTTGCCACCGTGGATGTCCTGCCCGGAAGCGACTGCGGCGGGAGAATTCGACGAGTCATCCTGCTGCTGCTGCCCACTCTGCGGAATGGGTTACAACGCCCGGCAGGGCTCGTCGTCAGACTACCAAGAAGGCTGCAACGTCCAGCTGCGCAGTCGGGGCATGTAACTCCGAACAGCCTCGTCATCACTCGAGAGCTCGATATGGAACTCGACCACAGCCATCCAGATGGTGCAACCATGAAGCTGCAAACGCTGAGTTGGGTTCTAAACTTGTCACAATTATCGAGTTGCTGACGCAACTAATCCAAAGGGACTTACGGAGACCTGCGAGCCCGGCTGACAAATCAGCCGACGCTCGCAACTGAAGCCACATCCAGTTCAAGATAAATCAAATCACGCCAACCAAAAAGACACTCCTAAAGAGAAGTAATGAACCATCAATTGAATAAGGAGAAAATGTCGAAAGACAAGAACTCCAGAGTAGACTGCCAAGAAAATAATGGCAGTGAATGGCGGAAGAAGAAGAAGAAAGCGTCGCGGACTTTCGACGTGACGAAAATTAAGCCGGGATGGCCAAGCCTTGTCAATTCATATGAGTTCCTCCACACGCGATTTTTGGATCGGTGCGGTACCATTTGACCAGTGGACTCACTCGTATATGGTCACCTTTAAAACTTTAAACTAGAGGAAAACTGAGGCATGGGAAGGTGCAAGGTATCAATCATCCTGCTGCAAACAATCTATACTCTGAGCCTCATTTCACGCATTTTTGAAATAATAGTTCTTGGAACGAAAACGTCCATGTTCGAACTCCATTGCAGTGTATTTCAAACATTTTCTGGTGACCATTGTAATAAAGATGTAACACCACCTGAAATAATGTTGCGTCAAGGAATTAGAATCATCTCGCTCGTTGGGTTGGTATCTCTATGTCCTTTCGGGGAATGAAACGTTTATCTTTTGAGATGTCTCTTCGTCACGCGGAAACCCGCAAGAAGAGATATGTTCACAAAATAACGCAAATTATCTTCTTCGCATTTGACTCAGATTTCCTTTGTTAAAAGTAAAGTTTCCGCTGTTTACAAAACATTATTGTTGTCGCTATGTTGTCCCATGGGATTTTTGCTGTTCTTCAAGTTGAAAATTCAACAAAAAGAGGGTTCAGAGTTCACAGCTGAGCTTCATTCAAAAGTTTCATTGCTCCAAGGGCGGTAGCTCTTCCAGAGTTGTGCAATGTAACAAATTTAGTGTGCATCAGAAGGAGGCATTAAAAGTTTCCTTGTACAGATATCATAAACATGAAGATATATATCTGTAGATAGAAAGTGATATTTGCACATTAAAATAGCAAAACTTGCAAAGTTGTATGAAGAGTAGTCATTTTACCTACTGTTATTCCCACTAGGCAACTGTTTCAGTACATATTTCGTATAGATCATCCAGAAATTCTTCCTTCATTTAAAGGGAGTTATATGTCAGTTTTCTACTTCAGATAATTAAGAAACCCTAGCTTTTAAAAATAGTTACCCCTGGTGGGACTCGAACCCACAATCCGCGGTTTATGAGATCGTTGCCTTATCCATTAGGCCACGGAGCTTACGACATATCGCGGTGCTTGGGTTGTATCGAAGTTTGAAAATAAATGTTTGCATATTGTTCAGTAAATTCGCTTGCTTTCAGAATTCAGGACTTCAGATTAAAGTCCAGCTGAGGTCAGGAATTTTTAAGAGACCTGCTTGATCAAATGATTTATGCCAGAGCGTTACTTTTGACTGTAGTTCCAGCATTGGCATTCGGGAGGTGCGAATCCCTATCTTGCCATCAAAATTTCGGTTTTCCATGGTTTCCCGAAATTGCTTTAGGGGTTCCTTGGAAACACCATAACCGAATTTCTTCCCTTTCCTTGTCCCAGTCTTTTTGCACACCTAATGACCTAGACTTAGACGAAGCGCAAAGGCGGAAGGAAAAAAAAGAACAAAAGAAAATTCAATGAGCCTCAGATGCCGCGTCTACTTCCATTACTAAACAGACTGTTGCATCATAATAGCAAATACCTTCAGTTAGATTCACACTTGAATTTGATGGTACTGTACTTCGTCGATTTTCTTTCGATTTAAAATTTTATGTGTTAATTCTCTTTTAATAAAGTTGTGGTCAAGAAAAACAGCTTATTGCTCATAGACTACGAGCTATGTTCCCAAGGTAGAGACGGATAGCCAACGTGATAATGTATCATGCACCAAAAACAGAATCTGGCTTGCCTTACGTTCATACCACATGACCTGTGAATAAAGATCGTCACTACGAATATTTTTTTCTGGTATCTTTTCTTCAGAAGTGTCAACTTTTTAGCTTTGGTATACAGTCAGACCAAATAGAATATTAAAAATTTAACATTGTGAAAATTAATGTTAAAAAAAAAGATATGAGAATGCTGATTGACCAAAAACATACATCACAAATCCGATGGGAGTAACATCACTGGATAGAATAAGTTTTGTCGATAGTTTCCTGAAATCATACCACGGAAATGTTTCCTTCATAAGGACGTCACCGAACTTCGTTCTAATCCTTGCCCTAAATTATTTTCCGCCAAAAAAGATCTAGTCGTTGATGAGGCTGAATCATTGAAAAAGATATAATTTGTGCCTATATATTTAAGACCAATCCACGAGAGAAAGTATGTGTGTGTACATAGACTAATATTTATTTCCTCACCTCCTTCAAATGACGTTAGAAATCTAAAATGCAAGAATCTCCCCACTAAAGCGACTAACATCTTGACTGATTTGTTCATCTATCACTTGATCAGAGGATATATCCATCATAGTTTAATTTTATTTCAAGCATACGACTTCCACGAGAAATTTATGTTCTTTGTGAAGGAGTCATTCCCTTTATCTGACTGTCACCAGGAAATTATAAAGCTAATGCTACATTGTAAAGAAATTACGAACATTACATTTGATGAATATTAATTCAGTTAGAAAGAAGCTTATCTTGCAGACATCTCATGCTCTGTGTTTTACGCCGAGAAAGTCTTCAAGAATTACGCAAAGCTTTGTGTGTATGCGGGAACATACATGTATGTTATATTTTTGAGTGTAGCGTTCGAATTTGCTATTTCCGATTTCTCAAATAACGTGATAGACATTTATGTTTACTGTTGTTTTACGGTTCTATTAAGATTTCGTAGTGTAAATACATTCAATGCTGATTATGGTATTAGTATGTATCCAGTGCCTTTATTCCGCCAGTGCGATAACTGCCTGTCCTCCCCCCCTCCCACCCTCTCTCTCCATTTACTGTGTGTGCACCAATCAACAGCACTACTCCCTTGGGCCACGTCTCGTGTTGATTGATCACGGCATCAAAGGACTTGCTGCAGTCCGTCTCACAGACAAAGGTTCGATGGATACGTCAAATGGCGCGCAATGTATACGCCTGGAATCTGGGATGACTGTTCTGGATCACTGTTATGTCAATGTTTCGATTCTCCTTGTCTTCAGCTTATTATTATATATGTGGATTGCTGACATACTTCATATATCACAATCCTATAACTCCTTGTCAACAGTTCCTGATATAGTGATCCTGCTATTGACAAAGTTCAAACATGTAACGAAAAATAAATTTTTAAAATTCTGTTTCATTTTTGACTTCTATAGATAATCATCGTTAAAAGTTCATTACTAAGGGCAAGTAGAGACGCTTGTTGTTGTGAACACCTTCGAGATCCCTATTGCAGATCAGGAGAAGGAAGAACTCTGCTGGTAGCCGGTTAGGGACCGTGCACAAATTACATGGCTCGGTCCAGGGGGGGGAGGGTTGGCTGGAAGGCTACGCTAGGCTACGTGGGGGAAGGGGGGGTTCAAGCCAGGCCACGTAGCTTTCCTTTCATAACATTTTTCACAGTTAAAATGAGAAATAGAATTCACAACAGCATGTGAATATTTATTTCCCTCAGTTTATTATCTCCCTATGTAATTAACAATAGTCTGACAAGAGAAAACAGTAGAAAATGTCTTCTGGAATCAAAAGGAAAAAGCTACAAGCTACGTGGGGGGGAGAGGTAAAAACCACGTAGGGCTACGTGGGGGTTCACAGGAGGCCAAAATGGAGCTACGTGGTTTATGCACGCTCCCTTAGTACAGACAACTAGCATCGCGTTATTATCGCTTTATCTCGTTTTACAGAAAGCTCAATTTGCCACAGGAATAGTTGCAGATGCTCACAAAGTGACTTTCGGAATAAAAATCCCTACAGAATTTTCTTCTCTTTAGTGTTTTACATCCTGTCAATATCAGTCCTCTCATTCGGGAGGACGCTGGTTTGAATACCCGTCCGGGCATCCAGATTTGGGTTTTACATGGTTTTCCAAATCACTCCAGGCAAATGCCAGGATACTTCCTTCAAAAGGCCATGGCCGAATTCCTTCCCATTCCTTGCCTCCCATCCTTTCCCGTCTCTAAAGACCTCGCTGTTAAGAGACGTTAAGCAGTTTACAAAAATCAGTCATTACGGACGATCTTACATAAGGGAGGATATTAACTATTGCCATCTTTTTGAGAATCTTGTAATTTTAGTGCTAATGTGTTATTCTGTTTACGTAAGGAGCAGTTTTTGAGATGGAGAATGGGAACTAATCTAGTGTTCATCTAGATCACAATGGGGAAAATGATTAAAACAATTTTGAGACATGTGGTATGCGGGGACTGAAACGTCTCCGTGTCCACTGTGGGGGTATAGACGGTTCAGCTAGCAGAGGCGGCTCAAGGTCAGCCTGCTTATTCCCACCCCCGCTGCCCTTCCTTACATGGGAAGGGAAATTTAACACACGTCTACATAAGCACAGTGGTATTCCAGAGGGGTAGAAACGGAGGGGATGGTGAGGAGTGGAATGGGTACAGCGTAACATGACTTTTGAGTCGGCCAACAGCAATGCCGATGGAATCGGGTATTTTATCTCTAATATGAACGTGCAAACTGACCTTCCCCAGGAATAATGAGCGTATTATATGTACTCGTATATAAATTACATTTGTCTTTGCAGCCATTCAGTCATCTCAAAGCGTTTCAGTCAGACCAGCAAACAATAGTCGGAATTCTTCAGTCCGCTAATGGTACAAACGGATGTGGACAAACACGAAACGAAATTAAAGCTATCCATTCCCCAGTCCGGAATATAACCAAACACTTCTTGTTTTGATATGAGAACCGGTGGAGAGGGAAGAGGGTAGGGTGGTGGAACCCTCGGAAGTGTTATTTCGAACTGTTCCCCAGAGAATATACTGTAAATGACTATTCGTTTCTGCCTCCATCAATCCTATTACACCAGCCTAAATGACTAGAGCAGGGGCATGTTTTAACTTTATCTATATTTAATTTCTCTGTATTCCAACTATTAAGAACTAGTTTAACAACATCACTAGTGGCTGCTAGTACATGGATTACTTCTCTTTGAACATTTATCCCACATTCAGATCTTTGATTGAGATCCTTGTAAACTTCAACTGCATGTAAATTGACTATCAGAGATGACTCCCTAAAACCTTCCGTCAACTGTTTTTATACTAATACTCACGGTTCTATGCTTGCAATGTAGGTAGCTGATTACTATTACAAATTATATTTCAGTGTTACATAACTGCCTTTTTTACAATTTCAATCATTTGAGATAGACAAAATTATCATCAAAATACACAAACGGCATTAGTGCATCACTAATTTATGTCTCTTCATATATAAATTAGTGTAAGCTCATGACAGTATTTTGGGTATGGTCGTAGAATGATTCCACTTTTTAGAGTCGAAGATCATGACAGGTTAACCTGATAAGGCTAAAATACCACCTTCTTCAATATTTACCATTACTCCTGAATCACCCTTCAATATGACTAGAAGCTAACGGCTCATTCACGAGTTTGGTGGAGGTTTAAAGATGATAGCCCATACGAAGTAACCCAGCGCCTTCATGCAGAGAGAGTTACTTCTCCAAGGCCGTGTCTTTGGAAATGTATCTGTGATGGTTTCTGTTCCAGTGATGGAAGTATATGTGACTCTTACTGCTTATGTGCATGACTGTGAATTAAATGTTCTGTGCAGTGCACTGTTTGTCTAGTAAATGAATGAAATATGAAGCAAGAGAGAGGGCGAAACAGCCAGCCCACTTAGACCTATTATTCTGAAAAACACCTGGGGCTAGTAAACTTAGTATCCTCATCCAATAAACCAATCACTGTCAATAATGTCATATGCCATAATTCTATACGCACTGATTGAGATATAATCCAGATCTTTGGTGATGAGGCGTGGAAAGACATTGTTGGAAAAATTAATTAGATGCATGGAAGGGAAAAGATGACCTTCACCACAACTTTAGTCATAAGGGTGTGGGAAGATTCTATTTCGTAAGTTAGTGAGTCAGAGATTAGAATTAATTACCAAGGGAAATGATGAATGGTTTACCAAAAAAGCGCTGAAACAATTTATGATTTGGAGAGGGTAAAAATAAGTGGTTACAAGAAAGGGCAAAAATGAGTGTGTAGGGAAATTGTCACCAGAGCGTTTGCTACATCTTAGTTAAATTATATTAAATTAATTAAATCTGATTATTAGGAACCATGTGCACCCAGTATATGTGGAAAATTTGGGCTGTGTTGATTCGACCTGTGTTCTTGAACTCGATAGCGTCCTCTATGACTACAGACTGGCTGGGAGCCCGCCTCTGCTGACTGCAGATAAGATATCTTGTTTCGCAACGAGTAAACAACAGGCTCTAGCACGTATCGCCTCCGGCCTCATATGTATCACATTGGGCGTGTAAGAAAACATTTTCAATTATTAATTCAGGGTGAACCGCCGATCTAATGGTTAGTAAGCTGATGCTCTGGCATTTTGTGCGAATAGAGCATTCAGTGTCCGAACAGTCATTGAAATATTTGATCAAGCATGTGATGTAATGTTCCTAATTAACGTATGTCATATGATATGGTTCACAGCATACAACATCAAGGCAGAGAATTCTTGAAAAAAATAAACACGATTTATATTATTTACGCTACAGTCGCCCAAATTTAAGCGTAATGCTCAAAATATTGAAACAGATGAGTACCTAAAATAACAGCAAAGATTAATAAGTCTGCATTGTATTACTAGTGGCAAACTCAAAACACACATAATCGAACTTTACTCAATAACGTCCATTTTCCATGGGCACATAATAGTTTGTTTATTATCTTCTCGGCTTCAAAAATATGAAAACCCTTAATGAAGGTGTCATGAACTAATACGAAATCACTTCCGGCCTTGATATTAGTCTGAGCGATGTAAACGACGTAGCCTGTAAGTTCAGTTGTGGAAGTTTAGCAATTTTGGTCTGCAGTTAGATGAGTGACTGATTTGGGCTGCTCCATTAGCGCAATCACCGCGAGTGCAAAGTCCTGTAAACTGTTTTCCGTAGATCACTAAATACTGCAGAATTCCACTTTACGGTACCTTCAGACATCGATAAAGTAATCATTTTCTGGATGAGAATCCATCTTAGAAGCGTGAAGTACAGTTTCTCCAGTTGTTTTAATTGTTATAGCGCTTTCAGTTAAGAGCGGCGGTTCAAGGTCACTCTGCTCTATCCCCACTCCGCTGCCCCTACCACTTGGCTCTTACATGTGAAGGGGAAGAGGGCTCGCCGACTAATTTGCCACCTGCTTACACGAACACCGCAGTCTGCTCGGAGGGGGGGAAGTAGAACGTGACCTTGAGCCGACAGTTGAGAGCGAACAGTGAATCAGCGGAACTTCTCTTTATATGGCTTAACACCTGGTCGACGTAGAGGCCTTTAAAGTGGGTAAAGGAACTGCATGAAATTCGGTAATGGCCTTTTTGAAAGAACAATTCTGGCATTCACTTGGAGTGATTTCGGAAAACCATATAAAAAACAACCGAAATATGGATGGCGTACGTCATATTAATTCAAAACTGATACTTAAAGAGTTAAGTTGGAAACAAAGGTGTATAACTACTTTAGCATCAATAGAAATTGCACGTTAAAGGAACTCATATAGTCAACTGGAAATGACGTGGGCCGTTATGCAAATAGTCAGAACAGCCTAGTACAAAATGCGATGAACCTTCGATAGTAAGACGATAGAAAACTGATTGGCAGCTTGCCATGTGTTGGAACGAATGCGGCATTAGTTTTGAATGTAGCACAAACTCCGTCTTCCGTAACCTCTTCCCAGACGGTTATAGTAAGCAAGCGCCAAAAATGACAGCACGAGCCGACGTTGCACGGCGTTGATCGCTTGTAAGGGGGCGTGCATAAACCACGTAGCTCCATTTCGGCCTTCTATGAATCCCCCCCCCCCCACGTAGCCCTACGTAGCTTTTGCCTCTAACCCCCCCACTTAGCACGTAGCTTTATTCCCTTTTGATTCCTGAAGACATTTTGAACTGTTTTCTCTTGTCAGACTATTGTAAATTAGATACGGAGATAATTAACTGAGGGAAATAAATATTCACATACTGTTGTGGGTTCTGTTCCTCATTTTAACTGTGAAAGGAATGCTACGTGGTCTGGCTCGGAACCCCCCTCTCCCCCCACGTAGCCCAGCGTAGCCTTCTAGCCAAACCCCCCTGCCCCCCTTGACCAAGCCACGTAGTTTGTGCACGGTCCCTAAGGAAGGCATTCGCAACTACGACCACTAACAGTAGTACATCATGGCGATTTTCGAAAGAGAAGCCATATGCTGTATTGAGAATACCCCTGGCTCTGTATTCCATCGAGATAATTCCCAACTACAATCCACAATTGAACGCTCCTTTGCGTCATCGCGAATATAGATTCTTCATTTTCTTGCATTTTCAGTAGACATTTCGCCACCTTGAACAAGAGTGTTATGCCATCAGGTAGTATCTACACTTAAGTCTGGCTCCGCACATTAAAGCGTTACCACACCAGATCGGAGATTGTTACCTAGGACCAAACCCAGGGTCCAATGTAATGGTCGTCCTGCTTGCGGATTTTGGACAGTTTCGTACAATCATCTAGTCGAACTCTGGGACGGTTCGCAATCTACACCTAATGTTCTACACATTTTACAAACAAAAATACGCTTATCAGAAAGCTCGTATGTTTTACGTTTCGCAGACAGATGACAACACATCCAATCAGCGATTAGAATAGATTCGCCCAGTAGATGCGATAGACACGGGGATAAAAAAAAAAAAAAAATACTTCCATCAAGGCCAGCCGAACAATCCGCACTGGTCTGGCGACAATGGAAGCCATACGCTGAAGAGGGAGGGGGGGGGAGGGAAAGATATGTCGTATAAGAACTTTCAACTGTCAGTACCAACAAAAGGTGGAGATAGATATAATCTGTAGTAACAAAGTTCCTGGAATCTGTTCAAAACCTCACATCCGGTGTGGCCCAATGGCGGCGAAAGAATCATAGAAAAACAAGACTGAAAAAGTAAAAATATCTGCTTGGCACATTGTCAGTAAGAAGAGTGCGGAATCGTGTTCATATAATTATAAATAAAAAAAGAAGGCATTGGTTAGTTATTAATCCTTTTATGAATACAATTAAAGCAATAAAACCTATTGTAGAATAAATAATTATACACAATTAAGGGGAAACAGACAAAAAAAATGTGTACAATAATTCAGATCGTAGAGGAGATAAATGTAATGTTAGAGTTAAACACACAGTGTTATTTTTTTCAGCTCTTCTTACTTTCTCTCTACTCTCCCTCTCTACTTTGTGTTCGTGAGTGGCATTCTGACTGTGTTGCTACTAGCAACAGCCTGACTCACTGCTTCCGTTGCCTGAACGTGTAGTAGTTGTACTGTTAGACTGTGCCGTTGCTAACCGCGAGATCTGTCAGAAGCTGAAAGCCTTTTGTAATCTGTGGAAGTGCCGCTTGGCTATCAGCAGGATTGAGTCCTCAAGATTCTGTTCGATATCAAATGGTTGCGAGGGGACACAAATCGCCAACGTTAGTCTTGCAGATAAAAGGGAAGTCGCAGTTTGTTACTGTCGCATCGGTAGGAGAAATTTGTTATTTACTAAGTAAATTTGCAGTCACAAGGGGATTAAAAAAAAAAAATGAAAAGAAGTTGATCATCCTATTTGCACATGGTATGAGGTAGGTGGTTCTTTTCCTCCGTTTGTAACAAGGAAAATAATCCTTGAACTCCCTTTGGTTTTAACAATTTGACGGTATGTTATATTACAATAAATTCTAAGATTCACCTATTTTATTTTCGGGAAACCTTATAGGGTCTACTTTTCTTTAAAAAAACATTTCTAAGAAGGTAGTGAAAATATGGAGGATTGCAATCAAACCAGTCAAAAGACTGATAACAGAAAAAAATAAAAAAAGTTACAAACTCAAAGTTGGCAATGTAAATACAAAATTATTTCGATGTTTACATATAAGAATAGGCTTATATACATGTCGAAACTAAGGTAGCGGAACAAGCTAATGATTCCACTGTGCATTTTTTTAAGAAATGATGCGGAAATTAATGAATAACTGACTTTTTGGAAGAAAGCTCTAAGTCCAGTTCGATTCACATTTTTCAATATTTTTGGCAACATTTGTCAGGACAAGTTTTCGTACTTTATATTTGCACCTAATTTTCTTCAGGCAACTACAGAACAACATTTCAGATTGTTTTTTTTAACCTACTCCTTTGGATGATCTAAATATTTAATGTTCTGTGCTTCACAAAGTAGTCCGTGAACCTCTTTTACAAAACTGAATCTCAAATATGAAAATGCAAATAACCACATGGCGGAAAGCACCGCGGAAGAAACGTATAAATGTGCCGTGAAGTGACAGGGTTTTTGTTTGTACTCTTGTGAGTCTTGTGAAAGGATTTCTCACGTGATTATGGTCGTACAACATGAATTAGCATACTTTTTTTAAACAGTATCGTAGTTGACGCTAAATGTATGAGGCATTACATATCGGCAGTTGTTAGTGAATTTAACATTCCTTGATCCACAATGTCAATAGTGTGCCCTAATTTGTAAATTCCGGTTGTACATCCAGCCATGAACAACACAGTGACCGACCAAGTGTACTTTACGACCGACTCTAGCGATATCTGCGTTGAGGTGTCAGTGTTGACGGATAGGCAACATGACATCAAACAAAGGTAACACTCCAACGAAATCTTGCGTTGTTGGGTTATAGCAGCAGAAGAGCGTCGTGAATGTGTCTGCTATCAATACACCATCGTCTCCATCGTTTCTCCTGGGCTCGTAAGCATATGACTGAAGAAAAGGTTGTGTAGTCAGATGAGTCAGGATTTCAGTTGGTAAGAGCTAGTAGTAGGATTCAAGTGTGACGCAGACTCTAGTAGGCAATGGACCCATGTTTTCAGGAAGACACCTTGCCAACTGGTGGTGGTTCCATACTGGTATGCGCTGTGTTTATGTGTCATGGACTGGGATCTTTAATCGAACTGAACCGACTATTGATTGGAAATGGTTACGCTCAGCTACTAGGACACCATTTGTAGTCATTAATGGTGTCCATGCTTGTTCCCAAACAACGAAAGACTTTTCCAGAACGCCAATGAGCCATGTCACGGTGGCAAAATCGTCCACTATTGGTTCAGGGAACATTCTGGACAATTCCAGCGAACGGTTTGACCACTTAGATCACCAGACATGAGTCCAATCGAACTTCTCTGAGACATGGCTGGTAGATCAGTTCGTGCTTAACGTTCTGCACCAGCAACACTTTCGAATCGTAGAGGAAGTATAGCTTAATATCTCCAACGACGTATTGAGTTAATGCGACGTCAAGTTTCTGCACTTCGCCAGATAAAAGGAGGCCACACACGATATTAGGAGGAATCCCATGACATCTGACACTTCAGTGTATTTCTAAACTTTTTTAAAAAATCTCTTGCTTTCTTCTATGTGTCTCTTTCAGTTCTAATATATATATTTCTGTTATTTGTTATCGTTTGTGCTGCGCTGTAAGGCATCAGTTTTTCTTTCATACACATTAGGTTAAAATTCATCTCTTATAACACTAACAAAACATTGCGTAATTTCTCCGTACCTTCTGTTTTGTCATTGGTCTTTCCATACTATTCTTTCTTCTTTACAGCAACCTGAACATGAAATTCAATGTGTTAAAGAAAAAATAAATGCAATAAAAATATCAGAAATAAAACACATAATTCATATCATATAGCTAAGAAGATTTTTCATAATATGGAGGCTCATCTTATGGTATTATTATTAATAATTTAATTGCGACGGAGCCAACAATCCGCAATTTCCCTAGTCATCTAATTACCCCTTTTATATATAGGCCTATATTTACATTTTCTTTTACAATTGGAATGTTAAATTCCTCCTCCATTTACTATCCTGATTTACTAATTTTACTTTTAAATTCCTTAAGCGTTTTTGAAAAATTATTTATCAGTGCACTTGGAAATTTGTTCCAATCCGTGACACCCTTACCAACAAAAGAAAATTTTCCTACACCTTTATGCATTAAATCGAGAGCAAGCTTGTAGTCATGGTTGCCTTCCCCCTTCCATACACTATTCCTAATTCACCTTTCCTCTATAAATTTAATGTCAATCATCGTTAGTAAACAAAAACCACAAGATTATGTTCGGCAAGCATAATGGAACCCCTCTCGGTTTATCACTAATGTTACAGTCGAATAACTAACAAATTGCTCCAAAAGAATTAAATAAAAGTTTGTTACTTCGAAAACTCGATAAATGACATGCGTAACTGCTACACTGATCATTATTTTATTTTCAAGTTTCCAAAAAACTGTACACCACATCAAGAACTATAACCGATTTTTTCCAGCGTAACAAGATATTTTATTTCAACTGTCATCCTAGCTTAGGGTTACCAGAATTTTTTCTCCGAATCCCGGGACGCTTCACAACTTTTTCACCAAAATCCGGGGACGCTTTCGGCATTTGTCCTAATTACGCGTTGTACTTTTATAAGTTATAAGTTGGGTTAACTTAAAAGCCACATAATTGTTTATATTTTGTATTTTAAATGAGTATCACAGACAGCCATGTTGCACACAGCAAGGAAACTTGATTTTCCAAAGCTGTTGTGTCCAAGACGCAGTATCCTTGTAATTTTCTTTTAATCCTAGGCACGTACAAGGAAAGAAGTGCGCTTCATATCTCTTGCTTTAAACGAATGCATTAGCAAATCAGGGTATTTAAAGAATTCTCGCTTGATTAAAAAAAATAATTCTGAGAACAACAGTAAAAATCCGGGGATAGAGAGCTAAATTAGGGGGACTGTCCCCGGCAAACGTGGACGTCTGGTAACCCTATCCTAGCTTTAAAGATATATAAAAAAAGCTTGAAACAAAATGAACTATGAAATAAACAATAATTTGGTGTGGGCTTAATTGACGCGGGGTTTTGTTATACACCGGTACTTTCTGGTTTTTTGCGGGAGCACAACGAAGATAGAAGCTGCATATTTTTCTACGTGCAAAATGACCTTTTTTCTCTTTTGATATTATACTTTTCCTCCTAGATTTAAAGACTGTATCCTAATTATTACCATTGAAGTGTTCAGGATTGCTTGCTGCACGAGACGAAGTTGTGCAACAGGTGGGACAAATACATACTCTAAATAATGGAGCTGCGACACAAATACTTCGCATTGTATAAGCGTTGTTAATTGTCAAAACGTCGTATGTTTCAACGTGATCAGTGAATTACGGACCTACCACGAATTGGAACTGCTTTTAATAGACAATTTGCCCCAACCTAAATACCATCTTGCATGGCGGAATATCAGAAAAATCTGCAAAAACTGCATAACTAAATTGTCAATCATTTAAACTGGAATATTAATGTTACTTTTACAACAAAATAACCAAAGAATACTAAAGACAGAGGAATTTCTGCTGTATATTCAGCTTTCAGAAAACAGTTTATCATATGTCAGGATGGCCGAGCGGTCTAAGGCGCCAGACTCAAGGTTCCCCTTGCCTGCGTCACGCGGGTCTGAGCATTCTGGTCCTCATCTGAGGGCGTGGGTTCGAATCCCACTTCTGACAAAAATTTTAATTTTGCGAAACCTTTATGAGAAGAAAGTCATTATTACGTCATGGGGAAGGTGGAAGTAGAAATTTTAATTTCATTGGAATTTTCAAAAAATTATTAAAAAATCAGATGAATTTTAGAACAATAATGCACTTCCGCGAGTTCACAGTTCCGTTTAAACCTAGCATTTAGTCTTGAGTCATTTGCACCATATACTTCAATGTTTACGGTAGACACACGACGACTATATTAAATATTTTAAACAAAACCAAAAAGCTGAAAGCATGAAATTAAGAAAAAAAAATAATCAGGCACCTACGACTTAACAGCATTATATCTCACATTAAACTACTTCTGTACAATGCGTGTTAGTTTTTTATACTAATTCTTAGTTACACTTTTTTTACTTTAATACTTTCTATGCCTATAAAAGAATTTGTCAGCAGCTTGAGCTACAGAAAAACATAGAATAAAAGTGTGTGACATATACGAACTTTTGTATCCAGAAAAGATATTCTGGACGTTATTATTAATAAGAATTTTGTCTTCTGTGAAGTTACGGAATGTGATGGCTTAGGATAACTTGTTATCCATGTATGCACCCAGGATCTCACTATTTTCCAATCTAAATTCATATCGTATCTATCCTTTGGTACTCTTTATTGCTAAATTTATTTAATTTTACGTTTTCATATTAAGAAACAAGTTTTTGGCAATGAAACTCCTAATTAATTTCTTCAGAATATGATCTGCTATTTTTCTAAACGTTGTATTACTGGCTCTTATAATGTTACAATCGTATCTTAAACAAAATGAATCAACTTTTTACCATCATGCTAGTTGAGTGACAGATCATGTATGTATGTTAACAACAGTAAATGATTAAGAGTTGATACCGGCTAATGGCATTTACTTTGTACGGATACACCTTGCAGCCCATACGTCTTATCTACTGTAGTTGAAATCAAAGTTTAATAGCATTGTCGTTTTTATCAAGGATACATTTTTGATCATTCTAGTCAAAAATTTTGTTTTTGCCGGAACAGAAGGCTTCTATGGCATTTGCTTTTTTATTTTGCTTCTTCCAGTACTCCCCCACTAAAATTAAAAATTGCTTGCACTGTCAGAACAACTGATCCAAAACTTAGGCTGACCTGCCTTCTGCACACCCTTAATTTTTCTAAATAAAAATTAAGATATGTGATATTTACATACATTTTTTCAACTTATCAAATATCATTCTTCATCAAATTGGTTTATTACTGACAGATTTATTAAGTCAGGAAATTTTCTTTCTTCAAAAGAATAACTGGAAATTTTTCTGACAAAAGTTTAATTTTAACCCAACAATATTTTAGTATTCGATTTAAGCAATCTTTAGGCATCAGCAAAGGCTTAGAGTATAGATATTAGTATTCCAACTTCAAAATTGATTTTTAAAGTTGAAGTTTCGAAAACTGGAGAATTTTCAGATTTTTCTGCTGTTCTGGAAGCTGTAGCAACAAAATAGCGATACAATATGACGGTTTTTTATGTGTGTTTCGTCAGTGTTAAGATATAGAAGATTAATGTTCTGTCTGATACAGAAATTCATGGAATTTTTTGTAAATAAAGCAACAAACCGAAATAACTTTCCATATTTAAAAAAAAAAAAATCCGTACTCTAAAGGATAATTTTCATTGCTTCATTCACTACATGCAATTGGACTCAGTCAACATTACAACTGGTTGTTTGCCGCTGAAAGTTTAAAATGTGTACGCCAACTTCCGTTTGATTTGATCTCTAACTGGCTTATAAATTCATAGAATAACCAAGCATCTACGAAAAAGCACCTGGAAACCAGAACTAATAAATGTGAATCCGAATCTGCTCCTGTGACAAAAGTATTCATAGTAGTATTTCGTTATTTTCCATTATTTGTGGGAGCAGCTGTTCATTTTGTTGTCATTTCCCGCGAAGCCATTATTCCTAAAAATAAGATTTTTTCCGAAAAAAAAAAAAGATTTTATTTTTAAGGTACGTCAGGAACGGAACATAATCACATGACTTTTGCAAAAAAAAACAAAAAAAAAAACATTTAGAAATAAAATCTATTCTTAGTTTTGAATACGCCGATGGCTTTAAAGTAAATCAATTATTTGATCATGTGCCCAATATATCGTAAATAACGTTCAAAGGATCATTAATATCATTGCAAAAATAGATTTAATGCATCGAGGTTTTCGACGGTGACACAAATGAGTAGGTTCTGGATGATTAAGACAAATTTGTATTCGGAAAGTTTGCGTTAGTTTCCAAACGAACCCCATCCCTTCAATTTCATAATCAACAATCATCTTAAACCACAGACTGTTCGCATCTTGGCACAAAGTCTTTGGTCTATTTAAAAAATACGAGCTGTTCCAGTCATAATTTCTTCTTGCATACCTTTAACGTAATGTTGTTGTGGATTTATGTCCGAAGATATTTGCTCCATCTTGCTCTTTGGTTGTACATTGCTGCTTTTTTGCTGTATTCTCATGGATGTTCTTCTTTTGATCAACCACCAGCACAATTAGTGGGTTATATCTGTTGCCGACTTAGTCAAATTGGCCAAGACAGCTTACCAGTGAATTGTTTGAGCAGTTCCAATCTCTGCATCTGCTATTACTTCTCCAGTCCACCAAAAAAACCCAGCCGATTCATTCCCAAAGGAAGGGCAATAGTCGAGTCAGCTATAAACGAGAAGATGGTATGAGATCAAGAACCACTTGTTGATTAGCGCTGAACTGAGAAACATAGCGACTACTTGTTGATGGACGAGCCAATCAGATAAAAGTTTGCGGCGGCGCTAGTCTTCGAAATAGACCATCACCAGCAAATCGAAGAATAAACAAATTCATGACATTGATAATGATATGTTATTGTAGTTGAAGCAGACATTTTTACTGTCTCTTTTCGAAACATTAGTATGAGTAAAAAAAATGGGACTATTCATACTGATTAAATAATAATTCAGTTGCCTTTTGCCTTGTTCAAAACGAACTGTACAACAAATCAAAACACAGTGAGAGACAGAAACTTGACGGTTAGCGAAGCGTTTCTGATAAATTTAAAAACATTGTATTCTTCAAAAGTTTGCAACACTCGTAGACCAATATACAGCAACCGGATCTTCTTCTCCAAATTCAAAATGATTGCAGGTTTGAAACAGTGAAACAAGCCACGGTCAACTCCCTAAACCCATAACTGATTAATGTTCAGCTACATAGAGAGTGAATCTATTACGGTATAGTATATGACACTTGGACCAAAGATGGCCGACGGCTAGATGCGCGCCTGCATCAAACTTCCTGTACTTGTTGACTACCCGCGCCAAAACGGCGATAAGCCCTGCGTAACCGCTTACCGCAAGCTCTGTAGAACAACTATCCTCCACTCCGGCTTCTGGATTGCCTTTTATAGAGACCACCAAATGTTGCACGACTTTACCGGATCTTACGAAATATCCGAAACTTCCCGAATTCATTTTTCTTCTAATCGCTTCGAAATTTTTATGGTGTATAGCCCATGGTCTAAACGTCCAAAAAAATCCTAGTAAAAATTTCCTGCCTTTAATGGCTAAGCCGTAAAAAAATTATTTAAGTGACAAATCATAAACTTACTCTCATATTCACAGTATTTAAGCTTCCGCGTTGAAACTAGTTTTAAAATGATCTGTAAATTCTTCACTATCTTTTAGTGTATAAACATGCTTATTTACTATTATTTAACTTGGTACAGTGCCTAATGCCAAACTTAAAAAATCGATTTCTCCCGTAGTATTAAAGCTACAAGTCTGAAATGTGTTTCAAATGATTCTACACCCAAATTCATACATAGAATGAAGTTTTATATTCGCTAGCTAATTTCATTTATATAGTGCCAAAATTCTGTCTTTTGCTTTTTAACCTTATTTTCACGATTTAATAATCAGTAGTTGGCCATACCGTGAATTTATGATTAATCTGTTTTTTCGATTCTTTCCAAAGTACTGCCTGGATTTTCATAAAAACTAGTGCAATGTGCTCATGAAAAATTCTATTTTCATTTAATTACACTCCCCCATGAATTCAATTGAAATGTATTACCTAAAATCTAAGCTTTTAACACATATATAATAACTTTTCATAAAATCCAACACTTAACTTTTACTTATCAATCTCAAATTTTCACAGAATGTACTAGAAAATTCAACGCATTTTTGAGCTATAAATCATTTTCCTATCTTTAAAACTGTGACCTCAGGAGTTTTTTTAACCGTTTATTGTGATTTCCGAAACCATGAAAGTTCGACTTTAAAATACAAATATCTCTTTTGTGCAATTTTATACCTATCAAGTGACTTATCTCATTTTGTTTCTTGTGACCTTCTGTGGCTCTGAAATTGAATGTGGCGTTTTCTATTACAAAATACGACTAAATCCATTAGTGGCTAATGTTTACATACGTTACAGGGGCGTAGCTACTATGGTGCTAGGCGGTGCAGTGCACCGGGCCCCCTACCCTCAGGGGCCCCCAAGCATATCTCAAGGGGCCCCCACGCGCAGTTCAGAGGGCTCACCTTTTTTTTAGCTCTACAGACGTGTAAGGGGGCCCGTGGAGACACAGGAAGGGCCCTCACTGCTCAGGGGGCCCGAAAGCACAACGCAGGGGCCCCAGCCTCACCTCAGGGGGCACCTACCAGCAACAAAAAGCAAAAAAAGGTCGCCCATCTGGCCTGAGGGCCCAAATTAAATTTTCTGCACCGGGGCCCTTGTTGACCTAGCTACGCCACTGATACGTTACGATCTGAAATTACTCTATACCTCTGCTTAATCCTTGAAACTTGTAAGAAAATGAGTTTAAACATGTTTTGCAATAGAATTGAAGTTAGCTCGAAATTCCCTAAACAAATTTTGTTGATGTAATGACAATATTTAGGTTGTATTACAAGAGCAACATATACTTTTTTTTTTACAACGTTGGATACTACGAAACTTAATTATCCTGCTAAATGCATTCGTTTTTATTTAAACTGTCTGGACAGTTAATAGCGTAATGAAAGTACTCACGCAATAATTAAAACAACGTGTAATTGGACTGCAAACTGCCTACCTGCAAACAATAGGTGGACTCACACATACAAAGCTGTTTTGAATGGAGCAAGTGGAAAGCGGTAAACGCTCAGGTGATCCTTTCTCGGAAACTATAATACTCGAGCGAACACGACAATTCACGAGGATTTCTGGCCAGGTAGCGACAGCCGTTGACCCAAGGGAATTATGCGGACTTTCTGCTAGCAAGGTGGGAAGTGAGAACCGAACGAGCACGATTAACTCTCGATCTAACTCGATCAAAATTGGCCAGTCTCCGTACAGCAAACATGCAGATTCTGGTGACATGGATGATTACGAGAGTGTATTACCCAATAAAAACCTAGGTTTAAAACATGTGACTTGCTGTTCTTGAAATTCTGTTTACAAGGAGGTCCGGGAAATACTACTATTGGGTTCTTCGAGAGAGAGAGAGAGAGAGGGAGAGACGGAAAGGCATCTTTCAACGCGAGAGTCCGAGTATTGCGATTCCAACCATCACAGCGTGTGTTCGGAATCGTAAGTTGATAGTAGGTCATACTATCGGAGTTCAAATTTTGAACGATTCTAATCAGGCAGATTAAGCTTGATATAAGAGGGAGCTAATTGATTAGCTCATATAAGGTTGTGCGGGCTGACTAGTTCAGACCGAGCGTAGTGGTGTAACGGATAGCGTTCTGGCCTCGCATTCGGGAGGACGGCGGTTCGAATCCCCGTCCGGGCATCCAGATTTGGGTTTTCCATGGTTTCCCAAATCACTCCAGGCAAATGTCGGGATACTTCCTTAAAAAGGCCATGGCCGAATTCCTTCCCATTCCTTGCCCCCATCCTTTCCCGTCTATAAAGACCTCGCTGTTGAGAGACATAAAGCAGTTAAAAAAAAAGACTAGTTCAGATGAGTGCACTGCTACGTCGTCTGCTATATAATTAAAACGGTAAAAGTGCTTCATGGTTTGCCGGACATAGTGTTTAGCACAAGTCACTGTTTGCTCGTATAATTCACTCGTGTTTGTCACCCTGTGACGCCGTGAGTAGAGAAATATATATAGTTGAGAACTGCCGTCTTGTAAAACTGAAAGAAGATACGGGCGAGAGTTTTTACTAGTGAAAATGGTATTTAGTGCCCACGCTTTTGAATTAACAAAATATGGCCAACCCAATATCCCTGCATGTTTACTTGCATTGTAAAAACATTCTTGTATACATTTTATGCCTTTTATTGTTATTTGGAGGAGATAAATTTTTGTAAAGTCATATTAAAATGAGAATGTAATGTATTTATTCGATTTTTTTTTTATAACTAACATGAAATACACCTTTGTCTGCAGGCAATATATTCTTTTATAAAATAAATTGGTGAGGTTATGACCCATGCCTAAGTCGTACAGCTATGCTTTACAAATTCACACCTCTTTCAAGATTAATTAAATATTCAATAAATCAATATTGATTGTTTAGTGATTAAATTAACCGCATAAAACCACTTTTATTACAATAGTAAACAACTAAGAGAAGGCCCTTTTGTATTTACTTGCCCTTAACGACATTTAAGAACTATAAATACTTCTAGGCTCTTAATGCCTGTAATAAAACGAGAAAGGATAACGCATCCATTGTAATTTCTTTGTCACAGCGTAGGAAGCTAATTCTTCAGGTAGCAGTGGGCCGGTTAAGCAACTATCACAACTAGAACGATTAGTAAACAGCTCTCTTATTGGAATCGAGTGTCAAAGTTCAACAGCTGGCTTAAAGCAATCTCTTCAAAATATTTAGAGTTATTTCAAACAACACTGTAAGCAGAAAATTGATTGATAAATGTGTTACAGTATTCAAAAATAACCATATTTGTAAAGTTTCTGTTTATACGTTGTTTTAGTCCATTGTGAATTTAATTATAAGAGTTAAATGGGCAATACTGCGATATCCGAGATAATAAATAGTAGTGAATTGTATATTTCCCTTTATGTAAGATGTGATATCTCGGAAACTAAGCGAGATACCAAAAAAATCTATTCTTCATTTTCGATTTGTATCGTCGAGATCTATAAGAATCAACCATCAAATCCGTAAAATTTCAGTGGCTCGGATATCATAGAATCCCCCAGAATTAAAATGACTTTAGTTAAATTTAGTAACTGAATACTAGGAGAATACCTTCAGCTACATATATTTTTATTTTAAGTCCTTGATAATGTTGCTGAAAATCTTTACGTTTTTAAGGTTACTTCGTCGAGTGCAGTTATAAATAATAAACCGTTTTTCTTTGGCGCATGCGTTTCGATTTAATAAATCATCTGTTATGCACTTCTTCCACCGTTGTCGACGTTTTAATTCTTTGGCAATACTATTTTAATGGTGTTTACTGCTACATATTATTATTAATTTCACTTTACTTACAGTTTTTTTTCCGTGTCATTTACACCACAGCCAAACTCCATAGCAGAGACATAGCTTGGATCCAAAGATTCCATAACAGAAGACAGGCTAGCAACACTTATTATTAGTGTTACAGAAGTTGGCAATCCTGAATAAAATAGGATAATGCATATCAACAATTGTATAAACAGAATTTACTGTTCACCAAATTCTAATTATAATGATACAGTAAAGGAATATTAATGCTAGTGTGAATACCAATGTCAATGTGAATGTCAATGAACATACAAAGCTAGATCAGCAAAAAGATGATAATGTAATATTTCAAACAACAGTGTGTTAATGGAAACGAAAATTTGTAATTAAATTGATGGAAATGTATGGTGTTAAGCTTATTTAAACAAAATATTTTAGCAATTACAATATAAGTAAACTCATTCATAGGACACCGACAACAATTCAATAAACTGTAACGCAATTTGTTTTACTGAACCGGAGAGAAACCTTTAAAAAAAATACCACAATAAGAAGAAAACAATGGCAAAGCTGAAGAATCACTTCACAGCGGAATTAATGGAAAACAATTAATTATAGCTAGATACTGTATTCCTCACTAAACAATTCTTTTTCAGTTCTGCCGCTTATGTACACTCACTATATAACATCGATGTCAGACTGTACTGAAAATATTGTGCTCTTTCCTGGTAAGAACAATTTACGTTTAAAAGCTAGATTTATTTGTGGAAATTACCACAGAACACATTCAGTAATTGACGTCAGAAAGGAAATGGATTGGGATTCATTGGAAGATAGGAGGAAAGTGAGAAGAGTATTGGAAGTGTACAAGGCATATATTTATGATAAAGCTTAGAAAGATATTTACGCAAGAATGAAAACGAGTGCATGGAATGATCGAGCATGGTGGGTGAGCGATAACGCTCTGGCATCGCATTCCGGAGTACACGGGTTCCAATTCCCGTGCGTCAATGCAGATTTCGGTTTTTCTATGGTTTCCCGTAATAATTCCAGACGAATGTGGGGGTGATTCCTTTAAAAGATTATGGACAAATTCCTTCCATTAATTGCTACCAGTCCTTTCCCGTTTCTAATGACCTAGCTATAAGCTAAAAAAAAGAAAAGAAATTAGAATGGAATAGATGACCATGACCACAAGCTGACTTTAGATTTTAGGAAAAAGGGAAAGGGAAAATTTCCCTTTTTATGTAAGGAGTGGAATTGATTACCAAGGGAATTGATGAATAATTTACCAAAAACAATGAAAGAATTTAAAATTAAAATTCTTAATGGGCAATAGTAAGCTGACGGGAAGATTACATTGAAAGAATTGAAGATAAAAATAGGGGGAAATGGGTCTGCAAGAATTTTGATACTGGAGAATTTGATCAATGCCATTAAATGAAAAATTATTCAGAATAAAATTTCGAATACAGATTGAATGGAGCTTCAAATAAAATAAGATTTTTTTAGTGCAAATTAATTATCAATTAATATAAAAATTATACAATAAGTTCAATGTACTATTATATTGCCTCTGAAAACTGTGTTGTGTTCGCACTCATAACTTTGATGGGGGCATCACCTATTTATTAATAATGGCAATCATGAAAATATGACAATTCAATTGAAATAAAATGTTTGTAGTGAGAAACGTTCAGCTTAGTGTCTGCATAGTTTGACACTGAGACCTTGACATGTGACTGGTATGTGTCCAAGCCACCCAGACATGTACGACCAACGTGAGTGATATTGGCCGTAGTCGAGACTTCCACAGCAGGTAAATACATATCGCTCATTTTTTTTTTTTAACTGCTTAACGTCTCCTATAACAACTAGGTCTTTAGAGACGGGAAAGGATGGGGGGCAAGGAATGGGAAGGAATTCGGCCATGGCCTTTTGAAGGAAGCAGCCCGGCATTCACCTGGAGTGATTTGGGGAAACCATGGAAAACTCAAATCTGGATGCCCGGACGGGGATTCGAACCGCCGTCCTCCCGATTGCGAGGCCAGAACGCTAGCCGTTACGCCACCACGCTAGGTATATCGCTCAACAAGGCGCGTGACGACACAGTAGTTTTCCTGAAAAGGCTAGGGCCTCCTAGCTAGGAGAGACTTGATCAGGCGTATAACTGTGAGAAATCTAGATTCACACGTGAAGCCAAATGGTCGTATACAAGAACTGAGAGAAATCCTAGGGAACATATCTAAGAATTCTGGACATTGTGGTGGCTTGGTGAAAGAAGTCAGCAGCAAATGTTGCGAGTTGAAACACGGTAAGACAGCGTGATCCTTTATCCAACGGCGTACATGTGCAGTATAAATATTATTAACAGTATTACTGGTACATCTAAGAACGAAGATTTTCTCGTTGTTAAGAATTAATATGTGTTCGCGGGTGACTAGCCGAGTGAACAAAGTGTTTACACACGATATTTTGGTAATCTAATTCACTGTCGAATTCTGGTGAAGGTGGTTGTGAATTCGATCGCCTAAATATCGTTTGTGGACACCTTGCTAACTCGGATAATCACTCGAGGACTCAATCATGCATGTATGTTCGTTTGGGCCAACTATGACCCGGTTAAGCCTTCATTTGGCTTGAATTTTGTTTCTGGATGAGTACACGTCTGTATTGCAACTAGAGGACTTACAGTTTACGTTGGAATCTGAACCACGTAAACATTCTGGCGTATTTCACATTACACAGCAAGCTTATAAAAATCCCTGCCGAGACCTAGCGATCTCAAGTCGGACGCTTTAACCATTGAGCTACCAGGCCACTCGGATTATATGTTAATTAACATTATATCTGTTTTCGTTTACCACCAGCTGCAGTCAATCGATGATTGTTAGGCCTACCTGATTGTCTTTCGACCTACTGGTGGAGAGGGTATGATGACGCACAAAAGTTGCGCTTTCTATGTCTGAAGATGTGGACTGCTACATCGGAATCTAATGGGAGCGCTTCCTATGACACATCAGCGCGCGGCTGTACCGGTCCCAAGAGCATAAGGGGGCTGGTGAAGATAATATTACTACAGATATCTTAAAGATAACCGGGTGTGACATTGTACCTTATCTTGAAATATTATTTAAATTGAGTCTGGATACTTGTTGCTTACCACAGGACTGGAAAAGTGCAATAGTAGTACCAGTACATAAAGGAGGGGTGAGAAATAGAGTTGAGAATTACAGGCCAATCAGTTTGACAACAGTGGTAGGTAAATTAATGGAAAGATTGATATGTGAGGAACGTAAGTGGTTTTCAAGCAGGCAACATGGGTTCAGGCAAGGATATTCATGCGGATCTCAGTTGGTGGGATATATGCAAGATATTTCAGATGAAATGGACAAGGGAGGCTAAATTGGTAGTGTAGCACTAGATCTTTCAAAGGCGTTTGGCAGAGTGAGCCATAAAATGGTAGTAAACAAGGTAAAAACTATTGGAGTGGATGAGAAAGTGATTTGCTGGGTAGAAGAATTTTTAAAAGGTAGAAAACATAAAGGTCGGGTAGGAAATGTAGTATCAAAAGAAGTGGAAGTAAAAATGGGTGTGCCACAGGGTACCGTATTGGGACCATTGCTATTCATTATGCTAATTAATAACTGTGTTGATTGTTTACTATCTGAAATTAGATTGTTTGCAGATGACATAATGCTATATAAAAGAATCAAAACGATAGAGGATTGTAAACAGTTGCAGGGTGATCTAGACAGGATATCTAGTTGGGTTGGTAAACATGGGATGAAGATAAATGCAAAGAAGAGTCAGCTTATTAGATACACAAATGAAAAACGAAAGGTTAATTTTGAATATAAGGTGGGGAAAGAATTGCTTATGGAAGACTTGAAATGTAAATATCTTGGCATTACTTTTGATAATAAACTTAACTGGGCAGGACACATTGGGCAGGTGGTAGGAAAAGGTTTCGAAGTTCTGCATTTGTTGGAGAGAGTGAAGAGGGGATGCACGAGAGAAGTAAAGGAATTGGGTTACAAAACTTTGGTCAGACCATTGCTCGAATATGGTTGTGTAGTATGGGACCCTCATTTTACGTATCAAATACAGGAGTTGGAGAGGGTACAAAAAAAGGGCTGCTCGAATTGTTTCTGGAAATTATCGCAGATTGCAATCAGTGACGGATATGATAAAGGAGCTGGAATGGGATTCATTGCAAGACACTGTACAGTACTGGCGATGAGGCATGGAAAGATATTGGCGTAGGTATGAAAAGTAGTGTATGGAAGGGAAAAGATGACCATGACCACAAACTGGCACTCGATTTCAGGCACAAGGGAGTGGGAAGATTCTCTTTTTTAGGTAAGGGTGTCAGGGATTGGAATAAGTTACCAAGAGAAATGATGAATAATTTACCGAAAAAGTTGAAATAATGTAAAGATAAAATTTGTAGAGGGCAAATGTAAGTGGCTGCAGGATAGGAGGAAGATAGGGGTGTAGGGAAATTACCACCGGAGCCTGTGCTCCATTGCAATTAAATTAAATTAAATTAAATAACCAGGACGGGACTGCATGAGCGTACTCGGTGGAGGTAACTTTGCTTGGCACGTTAGGTGGGCGGCAAATCTGCACAAGTTGTTAGCAGTTTAGCAGTGTCTGAAGTGACAGAGTATATAGCCGTGTTTCATTTTGTAGTGGCAGTATGGTTGTGATTGCACGGTGCAGAGGACAGTATAACTATGTTCAGACAGAAAGGGCGGGTCAAGGTCACTCCGCTCTATCCCCACCCCGCTACCCCAGCCCCTACAGGCGAAGGGGAAACAGCTGCCGCGCATGCGCAAACGTCATCACGACGTATGTGGTACAATATGTTGCATCTAATTTGATGATTTCTTCAGAAAATCCAACATTTTAACTATTTGTCGTGACGAAAATGAGTGAATCGTATGTCATATAAATTTCGTGTTTACCAATTACAATTCCATATATTAATAAATATAAAAATTATTTACATATCAATGAATAAAACTTACTGCTTCCAATCATTATTTTTAGTTTTAAAAGTTGCGCAAGACATTTCGACGATTAATTCCAATTTTTAGATGTCTTTCCCAGTGGAAGTTAATTCTCTAAATACGTCGTTTAAATTTTGAAATGAAAGTGATATTTACTCGAAGCGATAGTTTATGTTTACAGAAATCGTTGATGAGACCACCATTGCGTTTAGTGTGTCGCGAAATAAACTTCCTTGCGTGATTTTGATTTACCCACGTCTCGTCAAGGTAGATGGCAGGTCGAAGAGGATGTTCCTTCCTTAAATCGTGCATTTTTCTTAAAAATGAGGCCCTTGCTGCAATAATGTCTGTCCTTTCCATCAGAAAACGTCTACCGTCATTACATTTTTTGTATATGAAGTCGAGTGCTTTTAATAATTTATACGCCTCCAGTGTAGTTAATTTTCTCTTTCAGTATCTCCCTCAATTTTCGTATGGTAGGGTATTGACCTCGGTCATAAAATTCTAGAACGGAACGTCGAATGACATCTTTCTGAAAGTCATCCATCTCCGTGACCAGTTTTTCTCGGTGAATGTTTTTCTTTGGCACAGTTGGGCTTCGCTACGTAGGAATACACGCTGCACGGTTCGTAACGATACGCCGTCATTTTTAGCGGTTCCCTAAAAAGTATATTAACTTTCTCTTCAGAGTTTTCTAACGTCTTAAAAAACTATACACATAAAAAATAATGTCGCCTAATGTAACAACCATCTGATGCCATTTCATTTTTATAACGGTGTATCGTAATAAACACGACAATCCTGCGACAAACGACAATGCCTGTAGGCAGCGGTCTGCTCGGAGGGGATGGCTTCTGGAGGGGGTGGTGAGGTGAGGCGCGGGACGAGGGGAATATGACCTTGACGCGCCACTTGAGAGTGAATATAGCATTTGTGTACCTATAACGCAGAGCTATGTTATAACCAAAAAGAATCGCTAATATAACTACGATCTAGTTCACTGCATTCTGTTATCCTCTGATTGACCCAGAAGTGACACTGCAGAAAAATCTGTCTAGATAAGCTGTAGCTCTTGCTCAATTTGCAATTTCCACCGACCAACGAGTAATGAACACTTGCAAATTTATGAACGGTTATACATACTCCTCGTCGACGTCGAAGTCATTCGAGGCGGAAAAGGAATGGGGGCAAGGAACGGAAAGGAATTTGACCATGGCCTTTTGAAGGAAGCTTCCCGGCATTTGCCTGGATTGATTTCTTGAAACCATAAAAAAAACCATATCTGGATGGAGATTCGAACCCGCGTCGTTCCAAATACTAGGCAGGTGCGTTACCGCTCACCCACCACGCTCAGCTGATATTTTTAGCGCAAAAACTAAAAGATCTCATATCAATGCGTTTATTTATTTTTTAATGTTTAACTTGTTAGTTTTTAACCATTCATAATACAATGCTTGATTTTGTTTATGCTTGATTGACTAATACTTTGAACTCGAAATTTTGCACGAATACATGACTGTGTTTATATTGCCGTAACAAATTGATCGAAACTGCTGCAGGGAAGATATGCAACCTTGTGCGAGTGGTTTTTCCTCTGTGGAGAACTTGTGACATTATTACAATTTGACGATGCAACGTATAAAATAACAAACTGACTCAAATATTACTCAAAACGTTTTTTATGATTTAGCTATCCAGAAATTTTTCATTGTTATTTAAGAAGGTAAATAACAACTTAACAATAAAGGCAATATGCTGAACAACTGCTGTTTAATGCCACAACCCGTCACAAAATTCCCGTACTTATTGCGATGAAATAGTCAGCTTTCGAACATCTTGAAATTTTAAGCTCTCGAGAAATCTATGTTGTAAGAAAAGTCAGCTCCTATTCCCACTCAACTTAAATGTAAAATATAGCAAATTGTATTAATAAGATCAGAGGTATAACTACTGAAATATTTATACTGTGCCATTGAAGGAAATAGTTGTACGACCAACGTGATCTCATTTCTTTGTTGACCTTTTCCAAGATATTTTTTAACTCACGCTTTTCACTTTCTGTATAGTATTGTAGGTGTGGGAGCATAAATCTTACGTGTTTTCTTTGCGCCAAGCGTGAAGAGGGACTTAGGACGGCGGATTTCACGGCAAGCTGAGCTGTCGGCGGTTTGGTCGCCGTGTATTATACGGCCTTCTTGCGAGGGCTGGTAGGCGAAGCGCGCATGCTTCGATTTCCGGTTGTCTCGGCTCGCAGTTCCGGTGGAACGGGACAGGCAGGCCACTTTGGCTCAGCTTCTACCAGCAAAGTGTATTTGTGCTCTCCCGGCCGGCAAACATTGTGACGTACGTGTATCGGCTCAGAGCAGATAACGGATTCTCGTCCTTACACTCTCTTCTCCGATCAGACTGCTCATACTCACGCACTGAAGAATTTCTGTTAGCTTCTGAAAGCAAACTGCTATGACTAATTAGCAGGATAAATCACACAATACGTAGCGTTACCTTTTGAGTACGACAGGTAACCCTGCTTGATAAGATTATGAGAACGAGAAGACAATTAATAGAAACGATGAGCGGCAACTTTTCAATGAGCTTTTTCTTTTACTTATTCTTGAGAAACTAATTCCAAGCACCTTTTTAAAACAACATTCGACAAGTACGCAAGAGAAAGAAATCTTTCTCTTTACTGCAGATTGCTCATTGAAACTTGGAGGTTAAATGATATTAACCCGCACGAATTCTTTACAATTCTGCGGCGTGCTGCCTGATCAATTCCCCTCAACAGATTGTTCTAAATTCATCTCTGGCAATGACTGATTTCATAACAACTGACTCACTTGCGTCCGTTGTTGTTGCCTTTTAACTACCCGCTGTTAAAAGTAAAATATGCGTGTGCCTTTGGGATATGACTGAAGTATAGGGAGCTTTTAATTTGCTACTCAATCGAACTCTGTCGTGGTTAACTTAACCTAATCCGAAAATCCTATCGGGTAAAAATATCTATAGTTTTAGAAGGACGGAACTCGATATTTTCAAAGCAAAGCTTCGCCAGAAGTGAAGATAATTTTAAGGGCCCCTCAAACATTCCAGATTAACCTGGTTCGAAACAGGGCCTTCCGATCCTAAGTTAGGCCTTTAACCAACTGAGGCACCAGACCGCTCACTGACCGCTAATTAGTCGCCTTATCTAAATCTCTCTGGGCCTCGCATTCCGAATGACGATGGTTAAAATCCCTATCAGGCCATTCAGATTTCAAATTTCCATGTTTCCCAAAATCACTCCAAGCGAATTCTGGGATGGTTCCTTTAAAAGGCTATGACTGAATTTCACAAAAAAGTAACCTCGAGAGTTGCTTAAACAACTGGGGTAAATTAATGTACCAGCAAGTTTGGCTATTCTTCTTTACTATCCCACGTAACTTTCCCGCCTAAGGTTCACCAGATTTACTGCCCAACACCTTTAGCTTGGGTAAAGACTGTTATTCTCTGACTATAAGTCAAGAACGTAAACTACAAATCTAACAGAGTAAAACTGCGTCCTATTGTTTCGAAGAGTGACTGGATAATTACTAGGGCATAAAAAATGCCACTTAATAAGAAGAAAGGGAGAATAATAGTGTTAGTTTATGCAATGGTAAGAGTAATAAGTTGACGACATTTTTTTTAAGCACCATGTTATTAGTTAAGCACTTGTGTAGCTATTTTTGTCGACTAGTCACTAGGCTGTGCACAATGAATCCGAACACTGAGAAATAAAAATTAATTTAACACCTTGCACTGTAACGCCCGCCAAAATCTTAAAAACTGTCATATTCCGTGATAAGTACCTTCCCTCCTTACCTAACCTATGGTGGTAATTCTTCCGGGTGAAGGGGGTCTACAGTTTAACGAGGATTCCGAAAAAGGGAATCTTCATCTTACACAGCAAGATGTGCCAGAGGTGAACGTGGGGTTAAGGGCCTCTGGAAATCTCCGCCAATACACGGATTCGAATCTGGGACCTTTCGATCTCAGTCGGACGTCTTAGCCACTGATCCACCAGTTTGCACCGAGCGTGGTGGTGTAACGGATAGCGTTCTGGCCTCGCATTCGGGAGGACGGCGGTTCGAATCCCCGTCCGGGCATCCAGATTTGGGTTTTCCATGGTTTCCCCAAATCACTCCAGGTGAATACCGGGATGCTTCCTTCAAAAGGCCATGGCCGAATTCCTTCCCATTCCTTGCCCCCATCCTTTCCCGTCTCTAAAGACCACGTTGTTAAAAAGGGACGTTAAACTGTTACAAAAAAAAAAAAAAAAAAAAAAAAAAACAGTTTGCCCCACAGTGCTCTAGAGAACGTTATTGATTTAAAAACTGATGACAATGGTATTTCACTAAGATTTTTCAAAATATTTTACTGTCTCAGATATTTGTACATCAACACGAAGGAAGCAGAAACTGAGGTAAATTTGAGACAAAACAAACATTAGGGGAAGGTCGGGTAACCCCGGACATTTAAAGCTCTAACAAACCAACCACGTTGCGTCGGTAAAACTTTATTGTAAATATGCACCCTGTAGTGCAAAAACATAAGCAATTGTTACTGGCAGAAGTTTTTCGTCGGTCCTGGTCAAAATTCGTTGGAGATTCCCCATATAAAAATATGGAAAGAACGGATGAAAAGGTAAAGACAGTGCAAAAGGCGAAGCGAAAAAAAAATAATGAAAAGGTAAAGATGCTATAAAGACGTTGAATACAAAGAAAATTATTCAAAGTCTTTCCGAAGCAAATCAAATAAAAGAGACCATATACATCGAACACGGAGAAATTTTTGAATATGGATTCAGTGCTATGAAGCAAAGACGTGGCCCATGAAGATTATGTTTATATAGATTCTTCAGATATCCATTATTATTGTGATTTTTTTAAGGCCATAAAACGACTAGACCACCATTTATTGCTGCGTCTGGGACTACTTGACAACTTTAGTGTTGCCAAAAACTTAAGGCGAAAGTGTTATCAATTTAATTCGTTGAAAAAACAATGTTGTCATTACTAAATTCTAATTAATATGACAACAGAAATTCTCAGTTTAATTTTAATATTAAAATGAAGATAGAAAATGTGTGTGCGTGGTTTTTTTTTTTTTTTTTTTTTTTTTTTTTTTTGCAATTAATTTTATATGTGCGGGACTACCCTAAGTCAAATTTTTTTTTTTTTTTTTTTTTTAATTTTCGAGCCAAAGTTAACTAAAGTCAGATTTTAAAGAGCAAAACACACCTGAGATATCTGGCTTTTCTGGTCCCAAATTTCGTTACAGTTTCTCTGATCCAGATTTTCAATCCTTCTGTTAAATTTATTTAGTAAAATGTGTTCATTGCCACACACTATTCCACAATATCAAAAATGCAATTTGCTGTTTCCGCCACATTTCTTCATAAGGCGTAGGCAAGCACTTTTAAAATCGTTTGAACGAGAGTGGATGTTTTACAGTGCCATTGGTTTCATACTCCTGCGCCTAACTCGACAGATACATGGTTCAGGCTGAGTACGAAGACATTTGTTTGAGCCCGGGCATCGAATATAAATCGTGGAAGAATTTAAAAACGGAAGCTAAAACGTCGGTGGAAAAATATATTGAGAAATAATGTAAAAAAAGAAGATATTTATTACTAGACTTGCAACAAAAAAGTTATTACGAAACTTATGTTCCATATTCATTCCATAAGTCTCATAAATTCTAACAATCAGCTCGTATTTGTGCTCTGTTGCTGAAGATCTTAGATGTTTTTAGGGTGATTTTTGAAAGCAATATTTTTAAACTTCCTTGAACGTCACATTTGCTGTTACTGTTCATAAAACAATATGTACACTGACAGCATTGTACTAATCTCGTAACGTTTGTATTGCTGACGATTAATGATTTTATTTACAATTGATTGCATTTTGTTCCAGGTAGGTGGTGTTGCGTAGATTGGTCTGTAATAACTTGCATGGTGAGAAGGTATTGTCGCTGCAGGTAAGTACAGAAAAAACTATCCTGCACAGTTGTACATAGTGTACGACATGCTTTGTGTTACACATTTCGACGTATTTATGTAGTTCGTAGTCAGTACCTTAGTGTCACAAGTTTATGGATTTCTACGGATGGAAAGCTTACCTGTTATTCTGTGGTAGCTTTGTGGCTGACAAGTGTCATATCTGTTGTAGCGGCTGATGGAGTGCAAGAAACTAATTTGAATGAAAAATGTAATATTATTCGATTTGGAATTTAGAATGCTCATCGGCTATTTTTCAATCTAAGAGTGCCATTAATTTCATACTAACCGAATTAATACGGCGTTATTAAATGAAACCTCATTTACAAATTCGATTTCTCAATTGAAAATCTAATGACAAACTGCGAGAGGGTTGTCTGCGATAGTACGGCCATGTATTACGCAACAGCAATACTTCAGCTGCAAGAACAGCACTCGATGTAAGTCCGGAGGGCCGAAGACCACGAGGGAGACCAAGGAATCACTGGCAGGATACCTTGCGGGAGGACATGCAACCAGACAATGCCTCACCTGAAGATGCACAAGAGCGGCTCAAATGGAAGAAGACCAGTAAAGTATATACTGCAATGCGGAATTAATTCTGAGAAGAAGAATTTAAACTCTAACGATCTACTGTTTTTGACAACAAAATAGTTTACAGGGTGCTACTGGGTGGAGTGACTATATAATGACTATTACTGACATCTTCATTTGTCGTTGCATGACAGTTGTCTCTCCTGGAATAATTGACGGATGAAGTATAGCCAGTATTGTAGGCTGCTGATACATGATGCTGATGAAACCAAATTTGTAAGACCTCGGTCGTGTATTTCATTTCTGACAGCCAAAGTTTAAGTGTTGTTGATTATGATTATGTTTTAAACAATAATGCAGCTATCTAAATCAAAGACTTGTATCAATCTTCTGTTATTGACCTAATATGACCTCAAGAACACTTGTGCTCCTGTTCTGTTCTTCATGTGGACTAGTTACGGAATCTTGTGGTCTGAATGTTCAACCACTATACGAATGGAAGATAAACTTCTTTTAATGGTTGCAGCTTTTTACTCTCTCTTTATCTTCAATGTTATACTCTTCCACAAAACTATACTGAAGATGAAGACAATGGTAGTTACCACTTAATCTACTAGCATACCCCAAATAACTTTAATTTAACTAATATTCGCCAAAATGGGGAATAGAGACGAAAATCTTTTATCGGTAGCTATACGCCTACACACTGAGTCGTCTGAACTCGGAGCAACGCACTGGGCTCCCGGGGCGGGAAGTTCTGACTGAACAACTCTCTCGCAGTTATGAGCCGAACACGTCGCTACTTAATGCAACAATCGGAAGAAAATCTGTAGTTACAGAAGTGAAATCTTTATAATTTACGGTTTTGTCTTAACTACGTTACTAATATAAATAGAACGTATCCAGTATGTTACCCGGTTATATGAGCTATCACGATGTGTGGGTCAGTTAAAATGCATCCATTTATCTTTGCGTGTAATGCCGACAGAGGCGAAATATAAAAATATACTGTTTCAGGCTGATTTTTACATCTGTATCATTGGGGAGTATGTCACTTTTTTTTTTTTTACTTATGGCTTTACGCCTCGTCGAGGGCTAAGGGGTCATTAGAGGCGGGATGGGACTGGGGACAAGAAACGGGAAGGAATTCGGCCTTGTACTTTTGAAGGAAGGATCCCGGCATTCGCCTGGAGTGATTTTTTTGGAAAACCATGGAAAACCCAAATCTGGATGCCCAGACGGGGATTCGAACCGCTGTCCTCCCGTATGCGAGGCCAGAACGTTAACCGTTCACCCACCACGCTCGGTAATAGTATGTTACTAATCTGGATAAAAAGTATCCTGTATCCAAATCAGTGACGTAGGTTATAAGTATGTGCATTTAAGCTAAAATCCATTCATCAAGTTTTGAGCGTTGCGGTGACAGAGAGTGCGCATGCTGAAACTCTCCAAATCACATTTGCAGGAGTCCTTAAACCTTAGCATCGGGCGCCCTACAGATCTTTTAATATTAGCAATCTGACTGAGCATGACTTTCCGTGGTAGTCTTTCAGGGTCCATTCCATGGACGTCGCCAAGCCAGCGGAGTCGTCTTTGTTTCTGGATGGCAGTAATACTGTGGCACTTTGTAATAGACAGAACAATCGCGTTGCTCACTTTGTCCTGCCACGTGACTCCCAGTATTGTCCGCAGGCAGCGCATATGGAAAGCGTTCAGCTGTTTCTCTTGAGTCTTTTTTTTTTTTTTTTTCTTTTTATTGGCAGTGGGCCGGTAAGCCATATAGCCATATCAATTGTTACATCACTTATTTACAGGTATTATTGATCGTGGATATTGTATCTCACATGCCACAATTATGAGTTCTCTTACACATTACTTGGACATTGTTACAATATTTCATATCTCTAATTACCTAAAGCTATGATTACAGTACATTGTGTTTCCACGGGAAGACCTGGTCATGATTAATATGTGGCGCTTATGGCCTTAACACAAATTATAAGCTCTCTCACATATACATGGTTTCTATTACTTTGCGTAATGACAGGAATGAGAATTCAATATGGTTGGTCTTACGTCTCTAGCTACATACATATTATACTGGTCCTTGATATTATGTGACATTTATAATTGTGTCACAATCTGTGATTTCTCTGAACAAGAGAAGATAGAGTAGGATAAATATAAGAATACCTGGTCGTTATTACAATGTTTCATATCTATATTAGGTATTTGATATCACCACGGTTACCTGAGCTATCCACACATAGCTCTAGTCATAACAATTATGTCTATAACAGTATATGGACTTCTCTCCCAAGTCCTTGGTCGTTATTACAGTACTACATTTTTATTATTAGGTACATAAAGTAATTACAGTTATATCACTTTCCACTCAAAACACAGGTCATGAATGTCATGTAGCCCGTGTGTCCATCGCACAATTTGTGGCTTCGCTCATACTCACGTGGTTAGTGACACAGTGTTACATATCTTGCGTTCAGGGTCTAATGTCTCTATTTTACGTAACATATTGTTATTAGGTGTGTAAGATCAGGGATCGTGGATACTAATGTTCTTAGAGATCTTTGGGGTTTATATGTCAATACCACCGTCTTTCAGGAATCTGTACAGCACCATGAAAACTCTGGCGTCGTCGGTCGTCAGTAGGTGTGACACTTTTGAGGGTGGAGAGTGACCTAACCTCACTAGTTCCTCTATCAGGTCTGTGATGCTATCCTGTCTGTTTTTGCAGCCGAAGAAGATGTGGTCCATGTCCCCTATGCTCGTATCGTCGCATCCACATAAAGGACTTTGGGCAATGTTGATTCTGTTTAGGTGTGCCGGGAAACAACCGTGGTTGAACTTTAATCTAGCGATTGTTACAATAGCTTTCCTTGGTAGGTTGAGTTTGTAGTGCCAATGATGGTGAGGGATGACTGGGTGGATTTTTCCATAGTGTTTCCCTTTGATCAATAGAGATTCTTCCCATTCTCTATTCCATGCGTCTCTGGTTTGTTTCTTCACAGTTGCCAGTAGGTCCCTCGCAGTTAGGAGGGGGTAGTCGCCACCTTCTTCGCAAGCTCGTTTCGCCAGTTGGTCCACCTGTTCGTTACCGTGCAGACCGATGTGGGCTTTCACCCACACGAACACAAGTGTTTTTGCCTTTCTGTTTCGCCCGGTATGCTGCTTCCAAGATGTTGCATAAGATGTTGTCTTTGTTGGTAGTCTGCGTGTGTCCTTGCAGGCTGGTCAGCGAAGATAGGGAATCTGATATGATGACCGATGTTGTGTCCTCCAAACCCTCAGCATACTCAATTGCCTTTTGAATTGCCACCATTTCCGCAGTGAAGATGGTTGCTTCCTTGCGTAGTTTCAGCATACCGTATGACTTCCTCTTCAGATCCAAAATTGCACAACCAACTGATGAACTGTATTTTGACCCATCTGTGTAGATGTAGGAAGCATTTGGCCATTGCGCGAGAAATTCTGCCAGTCTAGCGGAGTTGTTCTGGCTGGAGTCCTTCAGATTGATGTCGGTTCTCACGTTGAGAGGTGTAATCGTTGCTTCATATGGCACACAAAACTCTGGTAGGTGGGAGGTCGACATTATGTTGTTGCTGTACATGTTGATTTCATTTTCTGCTATAATTAGCTCTGGAGTCCTTTTGCGTGGCCAGTTTCTTCTATTAGTGAGCTGACTTCCAAGTGCCTCAATCTTCCGGATGAGGGGATTGTTTGTAATCTTTCATTTGCTTAAGTAGAAACTGTTTGCAGAGCTGCATTCGTCTTATATGAAGAGGTGGCTCTAGCGCTTCTACCAATAGCGCGTTGGTTGGGGTTGATGTCATTGCCCCTGTGCATATTCTTAGTGCTTTGTACTGCAGTCTATCGAGGGTTTTTAGGGTGGTCTCTGCTGCTGATCCGTAGAAGATGCTTGCATAATCCAGGTGTGGTCTAATGAGCGATCGGTATAAGGTCATGGCAACTTTAGGGTCTGTACCCCACCAAGGTTTTTGTGGTTGCCTTCAAGACGTTAAGTGCCGCCTCACATTTGCTTGAGATGTCTTTGATTTGGGGTTTCCAGCTGAGTTTGTTATCTATTGTGACCCCTAGGTATTTGACAACTCGTCGATACGGGAAGCGGTAGGGTCCGAGCTGTATCTCGTCCATGTCAGGTATCCTGCGTCTGCTATAAATTGACACCGCTGATTTGGTTTGGGATATGTCCAAGCCATTGTTAACGAGCCATTTTCGCAAAAGGTTGACAAAGTCTCCCAAGACCTTCTTGCAGTCAGCTAGCTCATTCATCATTACGTAGAAGCACAAGTCGTCTACATACTGGAGCATCATTACCCTCCCTATTAGCAGTCTTCCAAGGTCGCTGGTATATATGTTGAACAGCAGTGGTGATAGCGTGGAGCCTTGAGGGAGACCGTGAGATGCAATTCGAGGGCCTACTGTTGTACCATTGATGTGAATTTCTAGCGCCCTATCTGCCTGCAATGACATGAGGTTAGTTACGAATCTGCTCGGTAGGCCTAAGTCCAATAGTTTTCTAGAGAGTATCGATGGAGCCACATTATCATAGGCATGTGTTAAGTCCACGTACAAGGCCATGAGATACGCTTTACTGCGATAGCATTCATAAATGTCTGTCATTAGGTTAGCAACTACCTCTATAGTGCCTTTTCCCTTCCTGAAGCCTATTTGGTGTCTTGGTAGTTTACTTTTATTTTCTAGGTGCCACTCCAGCCGGTGTTTGACCATTCGTTCTAGTGTTTTAAGAGCACAGGATAGAAGAGATATTGGCCTGTAGGACGAAGCAAGTGCGGGGTCTTTGCCCTGTTTCAGGATAGGTACTACTCTTACGCGCTTCATCTCTGGTACACTCACGCGTTTGCTCCACACAGCGTTAATCAATCTTAAGAATATATTCTTCCCTCGCCTTGGGAGGAATGAGATCATGCTGTAATGGATGTTGTCTGGGCCTGGGGCACTGTTGTTATTACGTTTAAGTGATGCTTCAAGTTCCTCTTCTGTAAAAGGCGCTAACAGAGGGTCATGTTGCCTCCCATCTTCTGTGATCTCCACCTTCTCCGAGGCTGTGGCTGGGGTAAGGTTGCCCAAGATGTCCTCCGCAACGTTTTTAGTTGGAGCCGTATTAAGTGTAGTTCCTGTCGAGTTCTGAAAGCCTTTTATTTTCTTCCATATATCTTTTACTGGAGCAGTTCTGTTGAGAGAGTTACAAAAGTCAGTCCAGCCCTGGCGTTTTTTCTTCTTTAGGACTCTTTTGGTCCTTGCTACTGTTCTCTGAAGATACAGGTAGTTTTCTTCTGTCGCCAAGACTTTGTATTTTCGAGGGCCATCTGTCTTTCTTTTATTGCTAGTTGACACTCTTTATCCCACCAAGGAGGTGATTTCTTATGGCAGGTGCGTGGTTTAATCTCGGGGATAGCTTTTATTGCCGCCTTTTCAATGACTGTCATAAGGCCTTGGTAGTCAGCTACTACGTCGTCCGAGAGTTCGAAGCTCTCAAGGTTTCTTGTGACTTCCTTCTCATACTGCGACCAGTCCGCGTTAGTTATCTTCCAGCGGTATGGCGATCGTGTCGGTGTTATTCTTTGTCTAGTCACAGGGAAGGTGATCATTATTGGTAAGTGATCTGATCCGGATGGGTCTTGGATGACCTGCCATGTGGCTGCCAGAGAAATGGCTGGTGATGCTAGCGTTATGTCCACTGCTGATTTTTGGTGTGCTGGCCCAACTATCCTTGTTTCAGTGCCATCATTTAAGATTATTATATCTGTGTCGTCCAACGCATCTAGCAACAGTCTTCCGGCGCGGTCTGTTCTTCCACATCCCCATGTGCTATGGTGTGCGTTTAGGTCAGCCATTATCAGGGCAGGTTGCATGACATACTTCAGAATATTTGAAAATGCTTGTTTATCGAACTGAGTGTTTGGAGGCCGGTAGAGAGCCATGACCGTTGTTTCTGTCCCCATAATTTTGAGACGTATCGCGCAAGCCTCGATATTCGGAGCAGTGCTCCGGATTTTTTATTTCAGAAAATTGTATGTTCTTCTTTATTAGTAGAGCCGCTCCCCCGTAGCCGCCTGGACGGTCGGCACGCACTATTCTGTAGCCCGCGCACTTAAATTCCTCTTCGGGTTTCAGCCAAGTTTCTAATATGGCGGCTATGCTAATGTTATTTGATTTCAGCAAGTGTTCTAGGGATTCCTTGTTTGAGCGGATAGACCTGCAGTTCCACTGTAAGATATTGGGGCCGTGGTTACCCATCAGTACAGTTATAACGAGATGCGATATTGTCGTTGTTTGCCATATTTGGTTGTGTATTCCACATAAGATCTGTTCCATTGTCTCGTGCGTTTGTCTCTGCTTCTTCCTGTGGACCGTCAGAGTTTAGGAATGCGGCTATGTGTTCCCTCAAGTTGTGTGGGAAGTTTCCTGTGTTGGCCATACTGAAAAGTGAGGTCACAAGTCTACATACTCTGTCAATTGCTTCCTCGTTCGCTACTGTATTGCTAGCACCGTGTGGGTTATTCTGTATGGGAAGTCCACTGGCCTGTGCATATGCGTCGTAATACAACTCCGCGGGGGGGCAGGTTGGTTCTTCTTCGGGGCTGGAGGTTTTCTGCGTCATGTGTTGCCTGTTTCCTGTCTATTCTGTCTTGTTGCCGACGCCCATGAGGAACGGCGGGTTGTTCTGTACAGTTGTATACAGACTGTGAGTGTCGTGGTTTTATGGTGTAGTGATTTCTCGTGGCCCTGGCTTGTGGTATGAGTGGAGTAGTACCGGCTATTTGGGCAACTGGCGACGGGTGGAGTATTCCACATTATTACGTAGCGGCAAGGGGGGGTATTCCTTGTTGCTTCTGTGTGGGGGTGGTGGAGCTGTGCGTTTTGCATAAGTTGACGTATTTTCTAAGGTCAGAGCCTGTTCCAGAGTCATGTTATGGAGGATGATGTTCTCCTTAATCCTCTTTTGTTTTTTGAATTCTGGGCAATTAAAATTAGTGGCCAAGTGGTTGCCTTCACAATAGATACAGATGACTGGGCCCTGAAAGTCGCAGCTAGTTGTAACGTGTTTACCCATGCACTTGGCACAGCGGGATGCGCTGCGACACTGCTTGCTCAGGTGTCCAAAACGTAAACAGTTAAAACATTGAGTTACACGGGGTATATATGGCTCTACCCTACATCTTGTGCAAAAGATGCTAATATATTCAGGTAGTCGCTGTCCTCCAAACGTTAGGCGGACCGATTGAGTCGGAACGTATTCAACCCTCCGTCTTTTACAACTTTCCTCATTATACGTCGCACTTCCAAAACTTCTATAACGGATTCCATTTCCTGCAAGATTTCTGAGTCAGTAAGCCCTGGGTCCACATTCCTAACCACGCCCTCCTTAACAGTAAAGAAACGAGGGATATAATATTGTATATGCTTTGGCTGGTTGTTGGAATTCGCCAAAAGGTTTGCCCACTTAGCAGATTTAAGCTCAATTTGAACTTTGTTTCTCCCTTTGTTTCTTATGTCTAAGATAAAGTTTCTTATGCCGGGCACAGCATCACGTATTAATTTCCCTACCGCCATTGGGTGCAGACGGCCTAGGTTTGTTTTGTGCTGCTCCACATAACTTACTTCATATTCTGCATGTACAACAAATGGACCGCAATCTGTTTCTTTATAGAAATGGGGCTGCCTCAGCACTGCGTTAGGATCACTGGCTTGCAAAGCGTCTTCACTTACCAATCCAGCTGAGTGTGCGGGGATTGTTGACTGTATGCTGTAGGCTGGAGTTGACAGCGACGTGCTTGGAGGAGCTGTTGGCGGGCGTGTTTGGTGCAGCTGGCAGCAGCATGTTGACTTCCTCTCCCAGTGCTGTTACGTTGTTCTCCTCTCGGCGTGGTCTTTTCTTGGACTGCTTTTGGAGTATAGGGGCACCGTCGGCGTAGTCCATTGCTAATGTTTCCAGTGCCTCGCCCACTACGGAACTGGTGCACGTGTTACCCGACGGCGCACTGTCCGTATGTGGCTGTATGCCACCTTCACCATACTCGCCACCCTCCATGGTGGCGAGGTACACACACTCTCCTAAACAAAACTTTTTAGTTGGTTTACTGGCTGCTATTCACTGTATAATAGTATACACAACTGGTGCTTGCACTGTCCTAGTTCACGCGTTATTCGTCACAAGGAAAACTCGGAGTATAGCTCTCTAAGCGCCGATGTTGCCTCTACGGCGATCAGGAAGCGACTGTGCATCTTGAGTCTTGCCAGGCGTAAGTGGACCACGTCTCAGATGCTTACAATAAGATGCTCAGGAAACACGTCTGGTGTACAAGAATTTTGGTGGAGAGTGTTAGCTTGCAGTTTCTCCAGACACGTGTGGACAGTTTCCCAAACGTCGTCGCATCTCTGCCGATACGTTCGTCAATCTCCTTCTGATTTGACTGGTTGGATGTAGTGATGGAGCCAAGATAGTGGAAGTGTTCTACCACTTGAAGAGGGATGCCATCCAATGTTATTTTTGGGAGACGGTCTGTGCCTGAACCATGACAACCGTATTCTTGGTATTGACACTCATCGAGAACATATGACACGCACAACCAAATCTATTGAGCACCTCGAACATACGTTCGGTAATACGATGCCTTCCGAAAATTGGTTTCTAAAGGGGGCCGCGTCCCACAAGGAGAGCACAAGACATGTTAACGGGGACGCGAAATGCAAGATAGCTTCGCTGCCCATGTTGACTGTGCCCTATGTATACAGCATTGGACGTATTGTCTGCTTCGCTGCCTCTCCGTTTACCTTGATTCTGACATCACTTGCTTAGTGAGTTTCCTCTAAGGTAGGAAGGGGTTCCTAAAACTTAGATTCCCACCACCTCAACCGCAATTTTATTACTAAAAAGATAAGTACTTACTTTTCAGTACTGATAATGACATCTCAGAAGAAACTAAGCATGTGAAGCGGTTGAGTAGACGTAGTACTAGTGACGACGTAGAGTTAGGGCGTATTCCACTCGGGCGGCTAATCTACTCGCACCCTCCCTCCACCCACCCCCCGACACATTTTCGCGTCCCCTTTGAGGAGGGGAGGGGGTGTCGCTTATTGCTTTACTCCTCGTCGACAGCTAAGGTCATTAGAGGCGGGATGGGACTGGGGACAAGGAACTGAAAGGAATTCGGCCATGGCCTTTTTGAAGGAATTATCCCGGCATCCGCCTGGAGTGATTTGGGGAAACCATGGAAAACCCAAATCTGGATGCCCGGACGGGGATTCGAACCCGCGTCTTGCCGAATGCGAGGCCAGAACATTAACCGTTCACCCACCACTCTCGATGGGGGTGTTGCGCCCCCCAGTTTGGGATCCCACACTCTAAGGTAGTCATGGGGAAAGTACGGGCCGCGGGCCAAGTGCGGCCCTCCGGGCTAGTCAATCCGGCCCGCGACATGATTTGAATAACTCCTACAATTACACATAGGACAAAATTTATTTCCTGCGTAGCTGTAATAGAATAACGGAATAGAATAACTGCGTTTTAAGTACAGTATTATCGCATCTAATATTAACTGAGTTTGTGCAGTGTTGTAGTAGATGTCTGTAGAGCGGTATCATGGCGATGTGGATTACAATGCGTTTGTTTCTCGGCTATGTTCGGAACGCCCCCTGTCAAAATCAAGTTTCCCAAACCTGAAATCTCAAGCTCAGAAGATAATTACGATGTTTGCACCTTCCTAAATCTGTGAACATGTGTTTTCTACTATGAAGCTTCACAAAAACAGCGTTAGAAACCGATTGACTGACCACCATTTACCGGGTGTTTCAAAAATGACCAGTATATTTTAAAAATCAATAAAAACTAAACGGGCAGCGATAGAAATACACCGTTTGTTGCAATATACTTGGGACAACAGTAAATTTTCAAGCAAATAAACTTTCTAAATTAGTTACAATTTTCAACAACAGATGGCGCTACAGGCAATTTGAAAGATATTGAAGTAAACGCAGTCTGTGAGTTCGCCATTCTGTAAGTCGTCTTCCTGCTGCAAGCGTGTGCTGTTCACAGATTGCAAGTTTGCTGTGAAAAAATGGTTTATTCCTTAGAACTTTAGATTTTTCCAGACTGCAGTGCCATCTGTTGTTGAAAATTATAACTAATTTCGAATGTTTGTCTGCCTGAAAGTTTACTGTTGTCCCAAGCATATTGTATTTCTATCGCTGCCCGTTTAGTTTTTATTGATTTTTCAAATATACCGGTCATTTTTGAAACACCCTGTAGCTTACCTACTGCGATCAGCTCATTCCAGTTTCTACCAGATTATGAACAACTTTTTAGAAGCTCAGTCACAGTTTCACCTGTAACATGCGCCTTCATACTCTACTAAATAATAATAAATTTTTATAACTTTTTTCTAAGTTTTTTTACCATTGTAGCATATAATATAAGTTGTGTGTGATGTAAAAATAAACATTATCACTTATAAAAATTTGTTTTGTTTAATTATTTTTCGGCACGCCTAGATAATTTTTTACTTTATCTGGCCCTCCCCTTAAAAAGTTTGTCCATGACTGCTCTAAGGTGTCATTGCTAGTTCTGAGAAGCTGCAAAGCTGGAAGCGTAAAGTATCTGCAGACCCCTGTAATCATATAATGTAGCATTTCAGAGCAAGCATCGGGGGAAAAAAAAATAGATGCTACTGCCAAATACGAATTTAATAAAACACATAAATCAACGTTTTGGGTTAACTATTACAAAGTGTATCACAGCGAGCACTGCGATTGTATTCACTTTTTTTCAAGCAGTTATTTGTGAGAAAATGAGTTTTCAGCACTTTTATACAAAAAGCAAAATATCGAAGCAAAATCGATATAGCCAGTTAACTGCGTTGTTTTACAATTAAAGAATAGGATTTTTTTAGCAATAAATCCAAGCTCATTCATTCCACTGATTTACTTTTTCCATTATTACTTCTTTCCATCAAATTTAAAGTTTTAATTTTTTTTTTTTTTTTACTTTTTTCAGAATATTTAAATTTCTAATCTTATAACTAATAAAACATATTAGATTTCGTACTTGCGTTTTTTTTACCTTTTTGATAATAAAACTGTGGCGTGGTAATTTTTCTTCTGACGGAAGGAGGGTATTGAAAGTAAAACTGGGATACCTTGCTTTAGAAGAAGGTAGAATGTTGATTTCCATTCTTTTACGCACTGGCCATTGTCCAAAGTAAATTAACAACGTGGTGACATCTGTTACTTGGAAAACAGACTCCCTCTCATGTGTCGCAAATGTCCATCAAACTTCAACTTCCTTTAAAATTTATTGCTTCATATTCACACTGTCTCGGGTTGTGATGGTAATCGAACACCACTATGTCAGCATCCATATGATCCATAGCAAATAGTACGACTTCTTTTAAAATTGCTATACGATATTATAAAACATACTTAATAAACTAATAGCATAATCCACTGTTCATTACTAATTAGCTATTCAGCATCCCAAAAATACAAACAATTTACAGTGCTAAATATAAAACACGTAACATTACATACTAGTTATTGCTTTTACTGCAGTTTGCAGAGAGTCGTTAACTGAAATATTTTTAAAGTTACAAAATAAAATCTCGCATCACACCACTATGCATAACTTTCTATGCTACGAATCACACACTATTAAGTCCGTCCTTATCAGTTCCTGCAGGGAGTAAAATATATCAAGCTTATGTAGACGAAATTTTATTTTCTACGGAGAAACGCTTCAGTGAACTTTATTCTCTTCCGTATAATTCACAACGTCTTGTAATCTTTGTGGATGATGTGGTTGTTTCTTGTATGCATGCCAGCATTGAGAATGAACTTTTCTCTGCCTTTCTTCAACTGTATATTGTGCTGGTATTGCAGGTACATATACATTATACTCGTAGTTTCCAAACTCGGGGGCGTGGACAATACATTATTGTACACCATCGGAAGCATTATGTCTCCTTCACCTTCTCTTAGAGTTGAAAATCTCTATTCTAACTTAATATACACAGTGAATTTCCTCTGAGATGTTAGTATTGAAGAAATAGGCATGATAAAATTGTGGTGGGGAGAGTGGCCGCGGGTACTTTTCTTTAGACGGAGGCGGGCGTGGTAAGAGAAATTTTGGGCACCCCTAATATAGATTATGAAACAGATATCTGTAGTATTAATACGGAAATAATTCTTCGAACACGTTGTTGAACTTTAAATACTTTCTTCGCTTGTGAACAGAAAATAAAAACTTATAAAATATCGTAACTTAAATGTTTCTGTGTCCTCTTCGTTTGTGAGTAAGTTGCAGACCTTAGCCCTGTGATTGAAGTTTAAAATGTTACAGTTGTGATCCGTTTAAGATAAGGAATTGGCATAGGCCTTCTGCCCCCGATTCAGGTTACTATTTCATTACTTCATGAGTGGTTCTGGAACATGGATGTGTAAGACTGCGCGGTTGGGAGTTTCACCTATTGGTCGTGGCACTTTTAAAAGAGATTCTGTTAGGAAGCGTCCATAAACTACGTGACTCGGTCTAGGGAAGGAGGGATTGGGAAAAAGGCTACGCTGGGCAATGTTGGGTGGGGGTAGGGGCGGGGAAGGGGTTGTTCGAGCCTAGCCACGTAGCTTTTCGTTCATATTATTTGTCACAGACACACAACAGCATGTGGATATTTATTTGCGGCAATTAATTATCTACGTACGTAAGTTAAACATACAAACAGTGCTGCGCGTGATTTGACGTCATAGCCTTGGATTACACGTGGATGGCGTATTTGAACTAATGGATAGGTGACGGCGCATTACGATTCTTAAAACACTAGACATGCCGTAGTACCTAGATTTAAATTTACTTACAGATGTTATCCGGAATTTCCCGAGACAATTATAGTTCGTATTGTTTTGATGGTCTGTAATAATTTCGACTGGGATCTCCCGCGTGAAAACACACCACGCGTTGATACAATAATTCTAATTTTCTTCTTTCAAGTGAATTTCAGGGCACCTCGCTGAAATGTTATTTCAGGTTCAAAGTGTGGTGTGAAGTGGCGCTGTACAATGAACTTCATGAGGCTTATAAACATATTTTTCCAATGAGTTTTCACTATCCAGTGATTGAAAGAAATCTTTTCATCTGATAAAAGAATCGTTCACTGGTGATTTGGATACAAAGGTGACACAATAGCAGCAAATGAAAACAAAAAATTAAGCTCTTCCTAGTTTTCCTACGCGGCAGGTGCAGTTTGTTCTATTTTATCAATTAATGTACAGTGATGAATCAGATTAGAAAAATGTTTTTAGTAACAGCTCAGGGAGAAAATAATCCCTGACTGTACCTGATAAAGAGGTTTTTTCCCAATAATTAATCATTTTCAGCAGTGGCTAGTGTCAGCATTTCAATCAGAATATTTATAAGTACAGAAAAGTACATAATGCAGCTGTGCTCAATACAGACGCAATAATTTTAACGCCAGTCTGTCAAGAGAAAAAGCTACGTGACTCACCGGGGGATGGGGGGAGGGGGGAAGTCGAGGCAAAGGCCACGTCAGGCTACGTGAGGGGAGAGGGGGGGGAGGTCAAAGGGAGCCACCTAGTTTATAAACGCTCTGTTTATTTTTTATTTTTTTTGCTTGGGCTTTACGACTCGTCGACAGCGTGGTCATTAGAGGCGGTTTGGGATGGAGGACAAGGAACGGGAAGGAATTCGGCCATGTCATTTTTTTTTAAGGAAGCATCCCGGCATTCGCCTGTAGTGATCTGGGGAAACCATGGAAAATCCAAATCTGGATGCCCGGACGGGGATTCGAACCGGCGTCCTCCCGAATGCGAAGCCAGAACGTTAACCGTTCACCCACCACGCTCGGTGACGTTCTGTTATCACTGGGAATAAAACCACCTTTATGTCAAATGAATATGTACAGCACACTTCTTTTGACAGAAAGGAATCGACTGGGTTAAAAATTGCATATTTTGTTAGACTATTAACGCAGAATGGATATTTTTTTAAACTGCTTAACGTCTCTTAACAGCGAGGTTTTTAGAGACGGAAAAGGATGTGGGGCAAGGAATGGAAAGGAATTCGGCCATGGCCTTTTGAAGGAATCATCCCGGCATTTGCCTGGAGTGATTTGGGAAACCATGGAAAACCCAAATCTGGATGCCCGGACGGGGAGCAGAATAAATAATAAGCCTATAGAATGCTATAACTGCTCTTATAGTTGGTTGTAGAAGGAGTTTAAGCAGCACAGACAGCTTGTAACAGCCCTCAAACTTAGACTTTAAATGGAATTGTGTTTTTATAAAGCATTTAAGCTAGCGCTCGATTGAAAATGATTTTGTGTGTTTGTCTTGCAATTTACTGTAAATCGGTGTAAATGGATTTTGTTTGATGAAAATAAATTATGTAAATACTATTTAATACCTTTAAGGACAGAACTATGCAAGAGAATTACTTAAATGTTTGTAACATCAAGTATTAAGGTGAGCTACGATGTTTAAAGGATGATTTGCTACAGTTAACGACTCTCTGCAAACTGCAGTAAAAGCAATAAGTAGTATGTAATGTTACGTGTTTTATATTTAGCACTGTAAATTGTTTGTATTTTTGGGATGCTGAATAGCTAATTAGTAATGAACAGTGGATTATGCTATTGGTTTATTAAGTATGTTTTATAATACCGTAAAGCAATTTTAAAAAGAAGTCGTACTATTTGCTATGGATCATATGGATGCTGACATAGTGGTGTTCGATTACCATCACAACCCGAGACAGTGTGAATATGAAGCAATAAATTTTAAAGGAAGTTGAAGTTTGATGGACATTTGCGACACATGAGAGGGAGTCTGTTTTCCAAGTAACGGATGTCACCATGTTGTTCATTTACTTTGGACAATGGCCAGTGCGTAAAGGAATGGAAATCAACATTCTACCTTCTTCTAAAGCAAGGTATGCCAGTTTTACTTTCAATACCCTCCTTCCGTCAGAAGAAAAATTAGCACGCCACAGTTTTATTATCAAAAAGGTAAAAAAAAATCAAGTACTAAATCTAATATGTTTTATTAATTATAAGATTAGAAATTTAAATATTCTGAAAAAAGTAAAAAAAAAATAATAAAACTTTATATTTGATGGAGAGAAGTAATAATGGAAAAAGTAAATCAGTGGAATGAATGAGCTTGGATTTATTGCTAAAAAAATCCTATTCTTTTATTGTAAAACAAAGCAGTTAACTGGCTATATCGATTTTGCTTCTATATTTTGCTTTTTGTATACAAGTGCTGAAAACTCATTTTCTCACAAATAACAGCTTGAAAAAAAGTGAATACAATCGCAGTGCTCGCTGTGATACACTTTGTAATAGCTAACCCAAAACGTTGATTTATGTGTTTTATTAAATTCGTATTTGGCAGCAGCATCTATTATTTTTATTTTTTTCCCCCGAAGCTTGCTCTGAAATGCTACATTATATGATTACAGGGGTCTGCAGATACTTTACGCTTCCAGCTTTGCAGCTTTTCAGAACTAGCAATGACACCTTAGAGCAGTCATGAGCAAACCTTTTAAGGAGAGGGCCAGATAAAGTAAAAAAATTATCTAGGCGGGCTGAAAAATATTAAACAAAACAAATTTTTATAAGTGATAATGTTTATTTTTATTTTTGCATCACACACAACTTATATTATATGCTAGAATGGTAAAAAAAACAGTTTTTACAGTTTGACAGTGACAGTTTTATGGACACAGTTCACGTCGGCAAAGACAGTTTTGATCGAACAGTTTTAGTGTGTGGGGTATTGTCTTTGGAAGAAGTGTTGAATGAAATCGCTGGAGTTTGGTTTTGCATGTAACCAATATCTGTGAAGTTGTGTATGTCTTCGAGAAATAAAAACAGTTAAAGTTTTAAACTGGATCGCGGACTAATTATTTAAAATAATAATTAAACCATGAGACACCTAATAAGCATTTGGAGCCCTCTATTGTTCCGGCCCTGTTCTCGGTGCAAGCCATATACTGTCGACGTGCCCCAGCATGTCTTCACATAACACACCTGCTGTCGCCGTTCCCACGGATCCATTTCAGTCGCCGAGTCTCGCTGGGGGAGAATTGCAAGCCGTACGAGTAATCGCCTTAGAAGACTTTATGTCAACTGGCGTCTACCACACTTCCACGAATAACTGTATTCTCTGCCGGAATATTGCGCCTACCAAGTTTATGTCGCTTCTACCTATCTCCACACTGTTCCTGGAAAGTTACGTATACCTCCATGCTGTTTTTAATCGGCGTTTCCTGCGATGACTAACTTTTGACTACAACCGAAATCAGTGTTCACTATAGTTGATTGTATCTACCATCGATTTAGATGTTTTTTTTGACTATCAATATAAATTGTTTCTCAAATTTATATTTTTTTTTAACTTTCATTTTATACCTAAAAGTAGCTTTTAAAATTACAATTAATTTTAAAAAAAATAAATTCCATTCTGTTTAACCTATTATATAGTTTGGTAGTTTGGATATATTCTGATTTGTTGATCCTGACTCCCTCCATTCCTTTTTTTACGATCTGAAATTCCCTTTAGCCACTTAAGCACCAAGTAAAATTATACAGCTTATTCGTACTGTACATGTAAAAGTGAAATATTTCGGTTTCAAATATTGATAAAGCATTCAGAAAGAAGTTTCTAAAACTGTATGTATAGGGCACAGAACGTTCGGTAATGAAACATGGACTTAACAATACGGAAAAGAAGCAGAATTGAACGATTTGGGAAATGGTGATAGAGGAAAATAGTTCGAAGAAGAGTTTCATATGAAGAAGAGACCGGATGGTAGGTCACAATTTATGACACGTGGAATTGGATACTTTTGTTAAGGAAGGAAACAGTTAAAGAAAAAAATGTAAAAGAAGGAACTTACTAGAATTTATGAAGCAGATAACAGAAGAGGTGGGTTAAGTGATAGGTTGAGATGAAGATTTCTGTTCAAGAGTAGAAGAGATAGAGGACTGCATTAAAACAGTCGAGAGACTGATAACAAAAAATTAAATTACATTTTATCCCATAACATTTTCTTCTACTGAGTCATGGTACATACCAAAAATGACAAGACTGCACTGTCCTGTCATAAACTGCTTAAAAAAATAAATCTTATCAGTAGGCCTCATCAGTTAACCTGAAAGACAATATCAGTTTTCGCTTCGTTTTGTATTGATGTATCCACTGTATTCCTACTTCGGTGCTTAAAGTCACTTTTAACCACTACCGGTACCTGTCTTATGGCTGTTTTCTCAAAGCTGCTTGATGACTCGATACAGTGGAGTCCGAAAGTAAATGAATTTTTTCTTATTTGGTTTTCGCAGACAAAGGTATCATTAGGGTAAGGTGAGCAAGGAACTGCAAGAACTACTTGATGAAGGAACCATAATTTCAGAAATAACATGCAGAATCGAAGTTTGTACGGCCGGTCCTGATATCCTTCCGAACACTAAGACCAACCGTTATCCCGTCTCGAGTTAAGTTATAAGGACTGCTGTGATCGCTGTACTCGTACCTGCTAAATCAGCATTCACACCAAACAAAACTATCTTTTCGAATTCAAAATTCGTTAGAACGTGGCAGTCCTTTACGCGATATTCCCATAGGATCAGATTAAGATAGGATGGATGAAGAGAGTACAGGATTTTTACACTGTCGGTTTGCTTATTAAGTCCCCTAATTCGATCTCCGGATGGGACTGCTCAGGGAGGAGCATCACAATGAATAGAGACATTCTACGAGTCAGAGCGTGGAATGTTAGAAGTCTGAATAGGACAGGTGGATTAGAAAACTTTAAAAGGGAGATGGAACTACTTCTGTTAAATGTCGATGTCATTAATGAGATTAAATGGAAAGACCTGCTAAATCAGCATTCACACCAAACAAAACTATCTTTTCGAATTCAAAGTTCGTTAGAACGTGGCAGTCCTTTACGCGATATTCCCATAGGATCAGATTAAGATAGGATGGATAAAGAGAGTACAGGATTTTTACACTGTCGGTTTGCTTATTAAGTCCCCTAATTCGATCTCCGGATGGGACTGCTCAGGGAGGAGCATCACAATGAATAGAGACATTCTACGAGTCAGAGCGTGGAATGTTAGAAGTCTGAATAGGACAGGTGGATTAGAAAACTTTAAAAGGGAGATGGAACTACTTCTGTTAAATGTCAATGTCATTAATGAGATTAAATGGAAAGACCTGCTAAATCAGCATTCACACCAAACAAAACTATCTTTTCGAATTCAAAGTTCGTTAGAACGTGGCAGACCTTTACGCGATATTCCCATAGGATCAGATTAAGATAGGATGGATGAAGAGAGTACAGGATTTTTACACTGTCGGTTTGCTTATTAAGTCCCCTAATTCGATCTCCGGATGGGACTGCTCAGGGAGGAGCATCACAATGAATAGAGACATTCTACGAGTCAGAGCGTGGAATGTTAGAAGTCTGAATAGGACAAGTGGATTAGAAAACTTTAAAAGGGAGATGGAACTACTTCTGTTAAATGTCGATGTGATTAATTAGATTAATTGGAAAGATGCACAGGTTTTCTGGTCCGGGGAACAAACAATAGTTAACACAAAAGTCGGTGGTGGAATTACTGGTGTAGGATTTATGATGAACAAGAGAGGAAGGAAACGGGTGAGTTATTACAAACAGTCTAATGGCAGGGATATTTTGATGAGGACAGAAGCTAAGCCAGCTCCAACCACGTTACCGAGTGTGTTGGATGGGCGGTTAACGCTCTGGCCTCGCATTCGGGAGGACGCCGGTTCGAATTCCCGTCCGGGCATCCAGATTTAGATTTTCCATGGTGTCCCCAAATTACTCCAGGCAAACGACGGTATGCTTCCTTCAAAAGTCCATGGTCGAATTCCCTCCCCTTCCTTGCCCCCATTCCCATCATGCCTCTAATGACCTCGACATCAATGCGACGTAAAGCCGTAAAAAGAAAAGGTCCAACATCACTGGAAGATGATGATGAAGTAAACAAAATATACGGTGAAATACAGGTTGATTCAGGAGGAATGGTACATATTTAAGGAGGTGGTCGTATGAACAATATTGAGTAAAACAGTTCATGTAAACATGTGTCCGGTTTCCATTCCTTTCGAAGATACAGGTGCTGGAATGTTATGCATAAAATAAACCTTTAGAAAATGATCAGGAGAACACAAATAACTTATTGAAGTACCTTATTCGTTCAAAAACAGACTCATATTTTACAAAAGTTTGAATTAAATTTTCTAAAATCCCACTACCGACTTCAATACCCAAATTGACGACTGAAGTTGATACGTACAGTCCCGCTGCACGTCTCAGAAGAAAAGAGACTACAGGGTGTTACAAAAAGGTACGGCCAAACTTTCAGGAAACATTCCTCACACACAAACAAAGAAAATATGTTATGTGGACATGTGTCCGGAAACGCTTACTTTCCATGTTAGAGCTCATTTTAGATTGGTAGAGGCGGACCAATTCCATGGCCCCCACGCTCTCCTGACCTCAACCCTCTTGACTTCCATTTATGGGGGCATTTGAAAGCCCTTGTCTACGCAACCCCGGTACCAAATGTAGAGACTCTTCGTGTTCGTATTGTGGACGGCTGTGATACAATACGCCATTCTCCAGGGCTGCATCAGCGCATCAGGGATTCCATGCGACGGAGGGTGGATGCATGTATCCTCACTAACGCAGGTCATTTTGAACATTTCCTGTAACAAAGTGTTTGAAGTCACGCTGGTACGTTCTGTTGCTGTGTGTTTCCATTCCATGTTTAATGTGATTTGAAGAGAAGTAATAAAATGAGCTCTAACATGGAAAGTAAGCGTTTCCAGACACATGTCGACATAACATATTTTCTTTGTTTGTGTGTGAGGAATGTTTCCTCAAAATTTGGCCGTACCTTTTTGTAACACCCTGTATAGTTGCTACGTTACCAGGCTGAGACAACAGTCTACATGTAGTACGTAGTAAATAAAAAAAAAATTAAAACTATTTTTTTAGTTTGTTACGTCGATTGACAAATATAGCAGAAACGGAATATAACTCACTTGAAAGACCATGATGTAGCACATTTTATTCGTTTATGGCATTTGCAGAAACTACCGCAGCTTGTCAGAATTTATTTTGTTGTGAATTCGCAAAAATACATGTCTTGTAAATTTCTTCAATCCTCTTCAGTTTTTTTTCCAGTACACAGATTTTATTTTTACTTTTTGTTTTTTTATTTTTTATTTTACTTTTTTTTCCAACTCAACGACTGATAATCAGTTGCGCAAACTTTTGTTTTATGGTCAGTTGCGTATTACCGAAAAGCTGCAAGGATGAAATCCGTTGCGATCATTTATGACATCTCGTTATTAAAAAACTAGCAATGGCTCCGCCAAGTTAATGACCCCGCTGGAAAAATACACCATCGGTAAACTGTAGTTCGCAGTTACGCTTCACTATATACAAAGAGGAGAGAGCTTGTATTCAGTTCAACCGTTTGGTACGCAATCGGGTGATTCATGATTTTTATTTTGGGTATATTTTCGATTTGCATTCTTATCCTGACTGGTGCCAACCCGCGCTGTGACCGCGTTGGGTAAGACATTATTCATGGTCTGGCGCTTGGGATTAATGCTTCAAGCCCCGCTGGTGAATAAATTTACATCATCCGCCCGTTGGCCACCAGAGTAAGAGAGATGGTGGACAACAATTTCTAATAGCCACAATGTCTACTAAACGCCTGACTTAAAACACCAACCTCTTCGCATTGCGTATAAAGCGATGGCATACAATTCTACTGCCCATTATTTGTTTGTTGGGTAGGGACGTTAGGCATTATACTCGCTAGTGTCTCTAGGAAGAGTAATATTGAATAAATCTGCAGGGGGCTTTACCTCTCCGTTCTTTTCGTATCTCATTTACAACACTTATAACACACACAGTCGGCCACATGTACAAAAACATTGGGCAAAGCGACACAATTAAATTTTCCTTAAAGCTACCGCAGGAGGCTGTTTCCCTACGTGGTGATCATCTACGCCTGTGTCACTCACTGTACGTATATAGCCTTTCCCTCACTCCAGAACCATTGTCAACAACACTATTAACAATCACTGTAGATCAGTTTTAATTCCGGTCCTCAACCAAAGATACTCGATGTAAGTTTGAAATGAATCCTTTAGCGGGAGGCATATATAACCAATATCATATTAAAACAAACTCGTCGCTTCTTTATATATCAGTGTGTTGTAACATTCCTACCTATGCCTCTAATAATTCTGATTAATTTATCTGTCGGACCTCTTCCTAAGATTGACTGCATCATTCACTGGAGGATGTTTACTTATTGACTGCCGGGTTAAGAGGCAGAAAAATTTACAGTAAAATAATGAGTTGATTGGTGAACTACAAAATTCAAATCATATCCTGTTCTACTTGAGCAAATTGGAAACAGAGATTGGCAATAGAAACTGGTAAAATGCGGCGCGGATGCAATTAAACAAGTTCACAAGACAGCACTTCTAAACGCCGACAATTTATGCTAGCGTAATAAATACACGTAAGCAATTAAACAAGTCCATACAAATCTTCCAAACCAGCAGTTCTAAATACCAACAATTTATATTAAAGTAATCAGATTTATTGCAACATCATATTCACAAAATCACGTAACAAGAGTTAACATTTGTACAGAGCCATTTAAAGAGAAAATGTTCTTACATCGTTACCTTACGGAGGATTATACAGGATTACACAGATAGTACGCCTCCGAATGTCTGATTTTTGCTTTAGTGGGGTTGGTCTAATTGTACCTTGCCCTTCGCGCCAATACGTTAGCGGGAAAAGCAGGTGAACAACATCTAAGCATCCCTTTCTGACATACAATGGCTGCCTGCCATTCAGTAGCAATCTTAAATCCATAATAAAATATTCCTAATGACTCACTTCCACTACAGAAAAATTTAGGTTCTTAATTAATTCCTTTTTACCTATTTAATTCTACAACTTAGTTCCTAATTATAATTGTTGGCATATTTATGTCCTGTATATATCTCGTTGTATCACAGTGTTTTACTGTGGCCCATGCAGACACCGGACTGTCCTGTGTAGGTTGGAATAAAGAAAAAAGAAATGAGGAGATGAATGATGGAGACAATAAACTTGGTTCTTTATTAACACTTCCATCCTACCGAAAAATCTGTCACAAATCTCAAATATATGCGTACTGAGCATAAGTTTGGGAACTGAACCAGGCCTTTGGTAAAAAATAAATAAATAAAAACAAACAAATATCGCTTGGTCTTAAGGAACTAGGAACATCGTTTAAATTTACCGCCTGTGTCGTTTACTTATGATTTAATACGGTACTACTAAAGTGTAAGGGGCCATTAGCTGAACTTGGCACCTGAGAAACGAAACGTTCTGCGTACTATGCATAAACAAAGGAAAAATTTGTGAGATTTGAAAGTCAGTTCAAGGAGTCATAAGAATTCTGTATGGAACAAAAATCGGTGAAAGTAAATTCTCTATCAACAATCAAAACCACATAACTATCAAATCGCTCGACACGTCTTGTTTGGTGCATGAACTGATCATAAAGAATGGGGTAGCACCAGTTCTCCTTCCCTGCTGTCAATAATTTCGCCTGGAGTGATTTGGGGAAACCATGGAAAACCCAAATCTGGATGCCCGGACGGGGATTGGAACCGCCGTCCCCCCGATTGCGAAGCCAGAGCGTTAACCACTCACCCACCACGCTCGGTGTATCTCCCTGATCTAGTGTGCGGCGTCTTAATGCATTGAGCAACACTAGCGGGTAGGGAGTATAATTTCTATCAGAAGAAATAAAGGGAAAAACCGACAAAAGTTAAATTTTCCAGCAGAGTTATTACGTTACACTTTCATTTCGTACTTTTGTGAGATTATGTCCAATAAATATGTGTTACGCTGTAAAAAATGTGGCATGGTGATAAAATTTTCTTTCGCCAAAGATACTAGAACCAGGTTGTGTTCGAAGCGCATCTTAGATAAACAGAGCAAAATTTGTCGGATTCGAATACAGCTGTAAGGGACAGTAAAACTTATTCCATCAATCTGAATTCGAAACTCAGTTAGAAACCTTACACTGAGCTGTATTTGTCCTTTTTTTTTTTTTTGCCTGAAGTGCCAAATGGCACTATACAGCCATGCTATTTGTCTTTAAGACATGGTTTTCGCGAACAGAATCGCGCAATTAGTACAGGGACTAAACGTTTGGAAGGCGGATTTTCACACACCGCCATTAATGATACTCAGTAGCCAAAGGTGATTTAATGAGAAATTATTAAATGAAAAATACGAAATCAAATTCAGTTTTGAAAATAAAATTAGAATCTTTAGAGAAATATACATTTAGCCATAAGCATTTATGTAGATATTTTTTTTTTTTTTTTTTTTTTAAAAAAGTGGAACGTAAGAATTATTTCTTAGCTGCATTCTGAATTTCAGCCGAAGTTCCTGGTTTGCAAACGTACCTGAAGATTCCACTTCCCAGATAAATAATCACGCTTCTTCAGCAGAAGGAATTTAAAATACGAAATTATCCGCCGTCCAATACTTCTTCCCGTCGTAGCAAATGTAACTTCGCACAAGTCTTGCCGTGACATACTGCATATTTCATCTTATTAAAATGCTCGGCATTCTTTCTACACTCCCGGAAGGCAATTTCTACGCTGTGCTTCCGAAACAAGCACGTAAATTACTTTTGATTCCTTTACCAACTTTGGCGACAGGCAGAAATAGAAATAGAATAAAAATAAATTTTGAGCCAAAAAAGTTGTTGATTTATTCATTTGGACATGAATAGAACGAAGAAAGAGAAAGAACAGATATCAATCAGCTCCTGACAAAGTATCTAAAACTGATCTTACTGTAACGTGATATCGACATGGAAATACACTTGCAAATGTAACCTGTAGACAGAAAAACAACATTGTAACAGAACGTACGTAAAAACACTCTTTAATGTGTAAAGAGAAAAGCACACTCAAAAAGTTTCATCTTTATTGAACACAAGGATGTAAGCTAAGCTTCGACTGGAATGCAGAAGTAATGAGCACATAGAAACGAATATCCTAAGACAAACACACAGTAAAGTAATACAGCAAACTAGACAGCCAAACACTTCACATCCTACACAAAACACAATGAGGATAACCCACCAACACGCATTACATATACCGACGCAAACAGACCGTGAGTAGTAACAAGAACTCTTGATGTGATAGCCAAAACGGGAACCTCGACGCACTGATAATAGCCTGATATAAAATTGACAACTGCCGAAGAAAAATAGCAAACAGTAGGCTACGTATAAAAACCCCACATATATCACCGCTGAACGTGTAATCTGCTTAGTCAGATCAATAAACTTCCGACGAAGGAGATGTTAATCTGGAGAGTCAATTCAAGTGATTTGTATGCGATTCAACTCCTGGGGATAAAGTATTCTGAGCTTAGAAGCGATTGGAATCAATTATGTGTGGGATTACCAGTAGAATTTCCCGCTAAGATCTATTCAAGAAGTAAGGAATTTTAACATTGATGGCGGTGTATATATTCACATTATTTTTTGTTTGTTTGTTTGTAATAACCACTGAAGTAAAAATGATTTTCAAAAGGATTTCAGATCATCGTCATTTGTTTAAAAAGATGTCAGATATTTATCAAGATCCCACACACATGTTAAACTTATGTCAGGGGATAAAATTAAATTCAAGAAAAATTTAAAACAATTTTTGGTTTACTACTCCTTGTTCACTGTAGAAGAACTTCTTTCAAGGATATCTACAAACTGATTGCCAGTATCTTGTATAACTGTACTTTTATAATTTATGTGCAGTATCCTACATAAACTCTAGGGTCAGTGAATCTTCCGAGGCTTACATCTCTTTTGTTGTGTAATTATTTTGCTATTAACTGACGCTTTTTACATTCCCCTGGTTCCTTGTCTTACACCTACATCCATGAAAATGACTGTACTTTATTCAACTGAACGCTCCCCTGTTTTAACGGCCTCTATATATAAAAAAAGTTTCATTACTACACAAAATTTCACTTCCCAAATACAGGGCGTTCGCCGGAAAACGCTATCCTCCCAGTCTGTAGCCGTCGGCAACTTGCTCGGTTAGTCCAGCCAGCAGTTTCCGCCACACGGGACCGTGAATCACCGCACTGTTTAACACCTCCGCTGCCCCAACAGTGCAGTGCAGTGACCCTTACATTGTTAAGAACGGTTTCTTTGCATTGTAGATAGTTTGTGACTTCAGTCTCTTATTAATCAGTGTTGTGAATAAACGTTTCTTTGCGGTTTGGCTGGTTTGGGGCTTCATACTCTTATTAATCTGTACCGTGTTTGAGTGTGAGTAAAATTATGGTACGTTACAGTTTGCAACAAAGAATATTTCTCTACGATACATATGTGAAGAAGAAGTCGTTTAAAAAGTGTCGCAGTAAATTTCGTCGCTAATTTCCTGGCGCTTTACTGCCAGCTAAATCAACAATTCTGCGTCTGGTTAAAAAAGTAAGAGAAACGGGTTTATTTTTTAACAAAAAGAGACTGTCGGTCAACCGTATTCTCACAGAGGAGAAATTGACGATATCGCTTTTCGACTAGAACAGTCACCCAAAAAATCATTAAGTCAGTTAGGGCAGCGTGTGTCTCGAAATATGTTCAGAAGATGTGAAATGTGCATTACACAAGAGGGTCAACACTTCCAGCATCTTTTATAAGGTAAGCTAATGAATTACGTCACATTTAAATGCTTAGCACACAAGTTTATGAAGTTTATGAAGCGTAATTATTATGAAATAGTCCGCGGCCGACGGTCGAACAATGCCGAAAACTGACCGCTCGCTCGCCGGGAGCAGTTTCTTCCTTGTAGCGCTAACAGTGGGTTGCGTTTCCCGGCGAACGCCCTGTATCTCTCCATATCAATATCATAACCGCTTTTATGTGATATCGGCGAATCTATCTATCGCAATATTTCCTAAATTCCTGTGTTCGTAGATTCAACCATTTCACAAAACATATACACACTTTGGCAGTATACCTTTTTTTCAATGTTTTTCCAATGATAATTGCCAATGACAGAGGATCGATATACGTAGGTTTAGGCACAGGTGGGCACAGTTAATCCAAACGTTAACTTCGTTAATCATTATTCCGCTACTTAAAAAGTTAACTTCGATAATCGTTAAAGCGTTAAATGTTTATAAATTTAACGCAAGTTAAAGTTATCCGTTTAAAGTTAACTAGTCAAAAGTTGTACTGATGTATTAGTATTATAGTACGGTAGGTATAACTGGTCTCTATCTCAAGGTGTTATGTACCATGATGCAAGTGTGGATTTATTTATAAAAATTAACAAATTGTGGTTACGCTATCGCCACAACAACGAAGTGGTATTCCTGTCTGTTTTTATCTTTGTTGAGACTGTGATCAACATAACACTTGCAAATTGTCTTACGAGAGACAATTAAGGTACTCGTGACTTTATAAAAAAATAGTAGTAAAAAAAAAAAATATGAATGCTGAATGAAAAGCAACAAAATTATAGAAAACAAGTTGGACTGGGACAGCTGAATATGTGAAAAATGCGACCAGTGATTACCTTCGTGCCACGGCCTACCTGTGACCTAAAGACGACCCGGCCTGGTTTCACTAAATCATGGCCTGCATGTTTTTACGTGAACAAATAGAACGGAAGTTAGTCAGCGACATCCTTTTACATTACACGGCCGAAACTGCCAAACTAGCTTCTACTTTTTTTTTTTTATTTTTTATTTAAAAAGACACACAAATGTTTCGAATTAAAATTGCACATCACCTTTTTCGTAACTTATGTATTATTTCTTTGAAATTTTTTCGCACTGGTTACTAAAAGTTGAGTTTTTTGCTGATCTACAACACTGTTTGCAGACTCCAGTGCGATACTAACTATCGATCAGGGGGGCCGGTCATCCACTGGCACAGAATTTCGTCCGAGTAATGCCCGATTTGACGGCCGAACAGTTTGTCCGATTAACCTCTTCCGACACACACTGCCGATCCGTCACTGTTGCTTCAACACCTACTGCACGCGATGTTTTTACTAAACGTATAATAACGACATACATTTTGTAATAATAAATACACCTCATTACAGATAATAATGTTGATTTGTCAATAAGATAGGTTATGACGTTTTTTAGTTTATTTACGTTTGCAGAATTCACAATATAAAATAGTCACGCCACCGCCGGCTGAAAATGCTCGGCGCGCCACCGCCAAGATTTTAGCAGGCGGCGCCCCACCCACTATTACACCGGACATACGAGCAGCGCTGCCAGTACAGCCAACTTATATTATACCGCTGTCTCTTTGAAATTATACAGAATGAAACCCAATTATACAAAGGGGTCATCCATTGATTACATACGTGAGTGAAAGTGCTGGGAGCAAAAAAAGTCCACGAAAAGTAAACAATGTATACATTGATAAATTTTGAATAACAAAAAGGAAATAGATATGCAGGAAGGGTTGCCAACTCAATGAAACAAAGGGCAAACACTTTCAAAAAGGTGCTGGAATGTACTTTACTTTTAAGTGCTCATTTTAGTATCCAATTATACAAGGCAATCTGTTATAAAAACAGGATACAAGAGGTAACCAAATTATACAAGTTTTGTATGAAATTATACAATCTGGCAGCCCTGCATATGAGTGGTGGCGTGGCGCACAGTTCAAACAAACGAAAAGACGTCAACAACCTATATAACGGAATAAAGTTAACGGAAGTCCAATTTAACGGAAGTTAAGAAGACCGTTAATGATTTTTTAGGTTAACTTAAAAGTTAAATTTTCGCAATTTTTTTATCTTCGTTAATCAACGATTAACGGATTAACTGTTTTGTGCCCAGCTGTGGGGTTAGGTTATGTTTTTAAAATTACAGTGAACATTTTAAGTCCTTTCTGTTAATCCTCTTATCCCTCCTCTTCTCCGAGAGGCAAAGAACGGAATTCAATGGCGATTCATCGAGGAGATCATATGTTCCAATTATAGGATATTATTGTGTAGATGAATACTTGACTCATAGAAACATAACTGGCCAAGGTACTGTACCAAAGTCGGACTTGACGCTGCGGCCCTCATGATTCAGCCAGTATTCCATAATCACTGAGACGAATGATGCGACGTTCCATTATAGTTTTATTTACGGAACTTAAATTTTACTTGTGTGTTTTATATCTTACTGAATCATATAATGTCTTGCATAATGATTCATAAATGTATCTATATAGGTAACATAATTTTATTCATCCTGTATGTCAGAACCACGTTCACTAGTATCAGCACTACCAACACTAGTTCGGTCGGTGTCGGAATTTTCTGTTTCCATGGTTTCCCAAATCAGTCCAGGCAAATGCCGGGATGCTTCCTTCAAAAGGCCATGGCCGAATTCCTTCCCATTCCTTGCCCCCCCATCCTTTCCCGTCTCTAAAGACCTCGCTGTTGAGAGAAATTAAGAAGTTAAAAAAAAATCTGTTTCTTCTTCTGTCTCCTCTAGATTCATAACTTCAGAAATAGTTACGTTTTCTTCGGTTGTTCTTGTATTGTACGCAAAAGATTTTGAGATTGCAATTTTAAATTGTGAGCAAATTACACACTGTGCATAAAAACTTCGCCGATAATTCTGTAATACTGTCTTTTAAGTTTGAATTTAAATCTATTATCTTACAAAATAGGAGCTTTATTTCTTTTCAATCGTTGGTTTACGCCAACGGTTGCAAGGAAACGTTTCATAATTACTGACAATATCACTGCAATATCACTACACGCTGAGAGTTTAACAAGTATACGAATATAAGGAAAGCACAATAAGTAGTAAAAAAGAGGCAAAAAACCGTAGATAAATTTAAAATTCGTAATTTTTTTAAAAGATCCGTAGGTCTACAGATAAATTCGGAGGGCTGGCAGCACTAGATCAAATAGCGAGTATCAAACCAAACATCGGGGAACGGGGATTTCTTCTCGCGCAACCTAGCCTTTTAGAGAAGTCCCCGTTCGTAAAAACTTTTCGTAATTTTCTTTTCAACTGAACCAGAAAAATATAGCAGATTTAAAAATTAAGATAAGCACTCAGTATAAACTCTAAAACAGTCAAATTAAACGATGAATGCCTTACAAATTTGAGATTTAGTAGTTATGAAAAAACGTGTTTTTTTTTCATAGTTTTTTTTCCATGTTTTTTTTTTTTTCAAGTCAGAAAAAGAACCGTTTTTTTACAACACTATTCAGCACACAGAGCCACACTAGCGGGTATCGTCATAGTAATTATCCAGAACAATTGCACTGTTCTTGGGGAAATTTGCAATAGGACACTATTTCTTGCCAACTTTTTATCTCTCTGTCCTAGGGAGTGGTCACGAATAAACTGAATCAAATTATACCCGCTCCTTATTAAATAGGCATATTATTTTCTCAAATAATAACTGAATATATGCCACCATCTTTAATGAAACAAAATTCGTTATTATGAAGCTAGTGGATGTCAGGGTTATTTTTGTTTTATGATGTATGCTAAGTGCATATACTCGTTAAAAAGCGCTCCCCTCTGTTATGGTAATGCAGGGATTTCATTGTATAAAAGCGGCCGAGGCTCCCTCACGCAGTTGATAAAAGCACGCTACATATTCTCTTTATCTTCACAAACTGGTCTACCGTATTAGTTGCCAGCGTTTCCCGCTGTCGAGTCGCTATGCATATCTCTGTCATTTAATACTGCACTAGAACCTTCAATACCTGCACACAAGAAAAAATAATTTTAAATACTGAACGCTATCTGCAGGTGCAATGATGATAGATGTTTTGAGAGCTACTGTCATATTATTTTCCTTTTTAACTACTAGGAGCACGGGAATGAGGAAAAGGTTGTTGATTAAAACTGAAAACAGTGCGTTGAATAAAAACCACAGTCAGTTTTGTTGAATAAGCCTTCTGATAGTAGTCTTCCATGATCTGTAGCCTGCAGATATAATTTGTAAGCTCTTTAGTGTTAAATGTGATTTAAATGTGTTAACTACTTGATATTATTTAGTGTTTAACGTAATGAGAAAAGTTTTGACTTTAAATGATATCTGTATTGTCTGCGTAGGCTATCTGTATTTTGTATGCTCTTGAGTTAGCAGACCTTACAGTATAATGCTATTATTAAGATCTTTGCTCTGTCGGAGAATAGAAGCTAGTGAATAAGCTGAAATTGTACGTCGGGAAAAGTGGTAGTCATTTTATGTGTAATATGTTCTGTTTTTTTTTTTTAATCGTGAAATTGCAAGGTATACATTATGTCTATTTGCTCTGAAAAAACTTGTTGAAATGGAAACAGAACACTTTTCAGGATATACTAAATTACTAACATTTTCGTAACAGAAAAAGAGACGGAAAATAATGTTTTGGTTATCAATGAACGACCCGGCGGCTTTAGTAGAATAACGTTAAATGTAATAAGGGGCCTAGCCAGTTTTATCACTGATGGGTTCGGATGTTTCGGACAAGTCATATTTTTTTCCTGCCTTCTTTTTGAGCTGAAATGCTGAATTAAACACCGATTCAACGTTTCTGATTGTATTTAAATGTATTTTATGTAGCATATAAATGCATATTCAGACCATTTTCCTAGTTTTGGTAATATTTCGATAATATTTATGCTCATGTGGTCATATTTTGATGAAAAATCTGGTAGTTTTTTAATAGTACCAGGAATTCATTAGATATAGATGGGAAGAAATTGAGATAATTATTCGCAGAACTGTACTTCTGCTATACAGGTGCTGGAGAAAAAACTAATTTTCACTGTGGTCAGAATTCACCAGTCAAAAATTAAAGTTTTACATTATTGTCACTCTCTAAACTTAATGTTCCGCCCGCCTTTTAATCTCGACAATACAGCAGAAGCATGTCTTTGTAGATCCGCGTCAATCAATATCTCAATGAAATATGCTCAGTCATCGTTGTTAAATCTGCAGTGGATCAGTGAGTAGACCTACCGCCATGCCGAAAATAAAATTTTATGAAATTGCAAGTTTACGTAAGGGGATTTAGAGAGGAGTATTTAAGTATAGATGAAAGAGTTCTATTCTGTACAGTATCTGAAATTAAAGTGACTTCAACAAAATCGATTTAAAATTTAATTTCCCAATGCTGCAGCGAGTGCACGGAATCTCATGAAACCGACACTCCTAGATAAAACAAAGGGTGTATAATTGAGCATGTTCTGATGTATAGTAAATTTAAATGTTTGGTCATATTTACCCATTTTTAAGGTCATATTTGCCTGCATATTTATCTATTTTTTTGGTCATAAAGATCCGAACCCTATGTGTCAGTATCTTTCATGACTGAAATAAAGAAAATGGAAGAAAGAAATTTATTTTTTGTTTCTGTGCACGTTTATATTTTTTGTCTATTTCATCGGCAGAGTGTTACGTTTCTTTATATACATAAAAAGCGAAAGATCGGTTACAAAATAGTATTTGAAATGCAATACGTTATCCCGGAGGAAGTAAGGTAGACCTCAGATTACTCGGAGATCCGTAGACCATGAACTGGAAGCCTTTGAAAACCTTTGTAGAGAGGCAAAGAACAGAGTTCAATGGCGATTCATCGTGAAGACCCTTTGTTTCAATTGTAAGATATAATTAGGATGATGCATACTCGATTCGTAGAAACTGTTCTAGCTACCAACGTCGGACTTGACACATCAGCCGTCCTGATTCGGCCAGTATTCCATCATCACTGAGGCGAATGATCCGACGTTCCATAATTATCTCCTCAAAAATTATACGATTGACGCTTACGATACAGAATAAAGCTTCTACGGTTCACACACAGATGACGATATCGACATTCACTCTCTAGATCGAATGATTTTAGTGGCCATTGCAGAGACAGGAATACATTATACAATTTGAATGGGGCAGTAGAAATTGTAGATTCAGACAGACGGGGAATTTTTGGGATCTTCACATTTTAATTATTTTTTATTACCCTACTGAATAAGAAGAGTTTTGCGAAAGTATGTATGTAGGGAAGTGCCTGCAAAGTGGTCATGGCGGGCAATGCGATCAGATGGGTTTTTGGGGTGGGGGAATGACGCCATCATATGGGAAAAATCATAACTCTTTCCTGTCAATGCGCTTATTTACCATCAGAAGCCCAATCCGGTTAGCATATCATCTCTCGAAGGTATTTACATGTTTGTGGTTTTTGATCATGCTTGGTAAGTGCTCAATTTATGTATTTATTACTAAGAAATCAGTTCCTCAGTGAAACTGTTTTGCAAGAGTTCTGTTTTGACTACAAATTACCAGTTTGACAATGACATTGTTTCGTCTGATTTCCACGACAGCGTCATTCCGTGCAAACTGGCTAAGCTGTTGCCGTGGCAACTTGCCCGCTGAGAAGTAACTCTATTTGTTCTTTTCGGATTATTAACGTTCTCGATATACACTACTTTGAATAGAAGTTTTATTGTCATTTGAAGTAAAAGTGAAGATATTATTACTAATAATAAAATCAAAATCAATTAAATTATTTCGATTAGAAAGTTATTTTATTATAAAATTGATCTTGTGGTGGTATTTCAACGACCTGAAACATCTTTTTCTGTAGCTTTAAGGACATTGTTCCGGTGCCTTGTACAACAACAGTAGGAAAATACAAAAGCGACGGCAGAAACAAAGGTTCTTTGCTGGTATTGATAATAAGTCCACAAAAAATGAACTTGAAGACCGAAAGCTAACAAAAAGAAGAAGAAAGCCAATGCTATAAATAAAACCACCATGTGCAGGAAATCTAACCCAAGAAATTTATTTGATAATGACGATAATGATCAAGAAGACACGATGCTTCTACTGCAAGGACAGTTTTTCAGTTAAAAAACACAAGAGCTATGGAGCTATGGAGCTTGTTTCGATTGGGCTCACAAATTCTGTACTGGAGTTGAAGAAAACAGCTTTTCTTTTGTTTGCAAAAATTACAATTAATGTTCATTTATTTTTGCCTTTTCTAATTTCTATGATTTTCCAGTTATATAACTTCTCTTTAAATAAAGTACATTGTTTTGCAAATTTAGAGCGCATTTAAACACTTGTTTCTGACTTTGAAGCTAAATGGCCACTTTGCCTGACCATGTTGGGTAAAGGGCCCATTTGGATACTTTTTGTAAACTTAAATATTTTAGACACAAAATTTAATTGAAAGATATCTAAAGCAATTGTAGTAAGTGATAGTGTAGTTGAAGCATGCAACCACTAATTTTGATGTTTCTAGCTTTATTATAACTTACAACATCATCAAACCTTAGCTTGGCCACTTTGCCCTGCTCGACCCTATATTCATTCGTTCTTCATGTTTGCTTAACGGATATGGATATATGAGGCGTCGTTAGATTGTGTTATAGGCTGTGTATTTTTTACCGTAAGTCCTGTATTGTACACTTTATATTTCGAAATAATAGAGTAAAAACCAAATCGATATGTAAGCCCATAATGCTGGGTATCATTTTATGTAGCTTTGAAAGATGATTGCAAAAATATGTAAATTGTTATAGTTTACGAAACATTAAAGGGACGTGTTTAAATTTGCACTCTACTCATACACGGCCTGCTAGTGGATGCAGGGCTGGGAAGTGCGGAATGCGCGGGCGTTGAGTGCTGATAAGTTCTAAATGTTTCCTTTAAATAAAGAATTTTGTCGTTGTTATTCTAATCTATCAGTCGTCAATACTAATAAAACGCTGGTTTTGTGATTGTGTCACCGTGATCGTAACGCCAACGTCACGTGCAGGGCCCAGTCTTCGTTGACAAGCTACAACGTCCAGAGATGCTATTACCAACTGGAGGTTATGCCCGTTATTTAAAAATGTTTCTATCTAGTTAAGCAACTGTGAAGAAATGAATTGCCAAAACATATTTATTGCGTTTAAATTAACACATTAATATTAGTTGCTCTATATTTATTAATTTTCGTTCCATGTAAAGTGTTTCTTTAGATTTTTTCCCATAGATATCAATATTTCCATCTATGCTGGTTGGATTAGGAATTAAATTAATATTACGTCCCATAACATAAGTTATTAAGATTTATTTTTCTTTGCTTTTACTAACACAATATACTAACATTATTATTTCAGACGCATGTAAGTATTTACAACTGTTATATAAAATACAATCGAAATATGTACAAATTACAAAGTCAGGGTTATGAACGTTATATAATAACAGTTGCATTTAGTTAGGCAAATGGAAAGAAATGATTTGTCAGAGCACTCCGTTCAGTTTGCATTTTAAGGAGTTTTGAAGCTAATTGTTATTAATTTCTTAGTTTTTTCTCACTTCCTAGTAAGTTCAGCCGCTATCGAGGGAACGATCGTCCACATACCTGCCTTCTATGTTTAGTAAAAATATATAATTTTTTTTTTTTTACTTTCGTCTAATTAGTGTTTACTTCCTGAGTATTTTGTAAAATTTTTGTTGTTCTTCTTCAATGTGTAGATATTCATGTCGTTACGTAATGGAGGGAACACCTGTTTATAACAACATTCTGGAATGGAAAGGTTATTTTAACTTTCCAGACACTTTTCTCAGCCGGGTATTAGTTTTAACAACTATTTTTTTAAATAGATAAAGAACCACCCGATACCTGTTCATATTGTGATAAGAGCTAATGCCTTCCGTTATTTTAGTTTATGTCTTCATTATTCAAGTTTTATGTCTCACCGATACCATAATTGAAGGGGGAGAGATTTTGACAAGGAAAGTGAAGGAAGTCAGCTTTTCCGCGTTATTTATTAAAACCACTGAAAAATATATCTGGGCGATAAGTTCTAGAATCGAATAGAATATCCTGCTTGACTGTAACATTTTTGGTTAGTCGAGGGATGGTTAATATTTCTAAAGCAGTTAGAGTAAATGTTTCATAGGTTCGCAGAACATTGCCAAAACTTACGAGGCGATGGAAATGTACCCTCCTGTGAATGTTCGCCAGGTAGTATCAACTCTGATGATTTATTCCTCAATACTAAGGACGTCAGATAGAATCAACTCAGCTGGTGGGTCAGCTGTAACACTTTGCTCTGACGATTACGTTAGTACGCGAGTTCAAATCCGCGTCCGACCAACCTGGTTTCAGTTTTTCTTTGTTTCCCGAAATCACTACAGGCGAATACATGAATGGTTCCTTGGTGACCGCTACCGTGGTAACCAATTCCATGGGAATCGCATCCACCATCGCCTGAAGAACCAGATCCTTGGTGGTCCCCATTGGCCAAATTGCTTCCCGTTCTACATCCCCCTTCTTTCTGTTCCTATATCGACTTGAACATGGACGAGGCATAAATCCTTTTAAGAGAAAAAAATCATCGTAATTAAGCTTAAAGATAAAACACATTTAATCTGTTCATGGTCTGGATCGAAAGAGAAACAGCTGAAGCTGACACACCAATAAAAAAACTGCATAAGGTTTAAATGTTGTAAAAAAATTGTTTTATTCAGTAGATTTACAGAGGCAGATTATACAAGTCAGACTAATATTAGTGGCTGAGTCCAGTATGAGATTCGCAACCATGCGAATTGCTAACCAATGCCGTGATTGAAGGAACCACTTCCATGGGAACCGTGTTCACCACCGCCTATTAAATTACCAGATCCTTGGTTACCGCTACCGTGGGAACCACTTCCATGGGAACCGTGTTCACCACCGCCTATTAAATTACCAGATCCTTGGTGGCCGCTACCGAGGGAACCACTTTCATGGGAACCATGTTCACCACCGGCTATTAAAGTACCAGATCCTTGGTTACCGCTACCGTGGGAACCACTTCCATGGGAACCGTGTTCACCACCGCCTATTAAAGAACCTTATCCTTGGAGACCGCTACCGTGGGAACCACTTCCATGGGAACCGTGTTCACCACCGCCTATTAAAGAACCTGATCCTTGGAGACCGCTACCGTGGGAACCACTTCCATGGGAACCGTGTTCACCACCGCCTATTAAAGAACCAGATTCTTGGAGACTGCTACCGTGGGAACCACTTCCATGGGAACCGTGTTCAATACCGCCTATTAAAGAACCTGATCCTTGGAGACCGCTGCCGTGGGAACCACTTCCATGGGAACCGTGTTCACCACCGCCTATTAAAGAACCTGATCCTTGGTTACCGCTACCGTGGGAACCACTTCCATGGGAACCGTGTTCACCACCACCTATTAAAGAACCTGATCCTTGGAGACCGCTACCGTGGGAACCACTTCCATGGGAACCGTGTTCACCACCGCCTATTAAAGAACCTGATCCTTGGAGACCGCTACCGTGGGAACCACTTCCATGGGAACCGTGTTCACCACTGCCTATTAAAGAACCTGATCCTTGGTTACCGCTACCGTGGGAACCACTTCCATGGGAACCGTGTTTACCACCACCTATTAAAGAACCTGATCCTTGGAGACCGCTACCGTGGGAACCACTTCCATGGGAACCGTGTTCACCACCACCTATTAAAGAACCTGATCCTTGGAGACCGCTACCGTGGGAACCACTTCCATGGGAACCGTGTTCACCACTGCCTATTAAAGAACCAGATTCTTGGAGACTGCTACCGTGGGAACCACTTCCATGGGAACCGTGTTCACCACCGCCTATTAAAGAACCAGATCCTTGGAGACCGCTACCGTGGGATCCACTTCCATGGGAACCGTGTTCAATACCGCCTATTAACGAAACAGATCCTTTGAGACCGCTACCTTGGGAACCACTTCCATAGGAATCGCGTCCACCACCGCCTATTAAAGAACCAGATCCTTGGTGACCAGCGCCGGATCCGGAATGACCTTGACCGTGATCATCGCCAGAGGATCCTTGGTGTTGGGCCAGCGTAAGTTCCAGCAGCGTCACTGCTACCGCCAGTACCTGAAACCAGCAAAGAAAAATCCTCAGCAGCAGGAGTTATGATTTGAAAGGCAACAAAAGTAGTGCCTACTCGGCGAAGTGTGTTTGTATTGGGAATACAAACCTATAACTTCACAGTAAATATGTCGGAATAAGCTTTATTTGTCCACTACAGCTCCATTTTTTTTTTAATTTTTTTTGCATCGGTACCGTCTTAACAGTTTTCTCAGACCGGTCTTGTAGTTAACCAGGTTAGCACAGAGGCAAAATGTACCATTTGAGTCCAAGCGCTAGTTTTAGATTAAGAAGCAAGGGGACACCTACGGAATACCCTCTTGGTAATTCATCAAATTGAGATAGAACGCAGAGGAAGTTTTCGGGAGATTATCCAGATTTCTAGCGTCTGATGACGGATGGCGTATATATCAAGCCAGGTCATCCATCATGTATGGTATTTTAGACGCGAATCTGTCGTCGTGATGGAGCAATAGTCAGTGACAACCAGTCAGATACTCATCGTCAGTCTGCCAGACTTAGGTATAGTCAACATAGTCGCTCAAACAAGTGTGAGGCGGAACGATTTCTAACCCGAAGAAGAAACTCTCCTCTAATGACAATATTAAGAAAGAAATATAATTATATTTAAAATGTCGGTAGCATTGGGGTTAAATGGAAATAATTTGTGGAAATTTTGTCAGTGGTTTCATTACGGAAATCATATGCACCGCTGTTAACTCTGACGGGACACGCAAGGTAAATTCATAGCATCTGATCATAAACTCCATTCAATTATTAAAGAGCTCTAATGAAATGAAAATAAAAGAAACAGGGACTTTGTGCCCTCATTAATGAAAAGGTAGATTTTGCCAAGAAGAACCATTGTATATGGGAAAGAAAAGGAAGGTGTTTTGGCCCAGAATCTAACGTATTATGAACTGACCACTGCATTAACTATTCTTTAACAACGAATAAGAATTTTTTGTTAAATGTTGCACATTTGAGCTGATTTCTTTTACCAGTATACAGGACCGGCGTTTCATGTTAGGCCCGGGTAGGTAGTCGGATAATTGGTGAGGAAGGGGGGGAGGGGAGGTTACCCTTGAAAATGTGATTTAAAAAATTTATCAAATAATTTATTTAATAGATTTTATTTGTCTACAAAAAGTTATTTTTAAATTTATTATTCGATTTTAATTGCGCAATGTAAAAAAAAAAAAACCTACTGCACTTTGCTTGTTTGAAAATGAACCGATTCAAAAAAAATTCCAAACCTAGTTTGTCAGTGAGATTACTACTTACGTGACATATGGCGCTGTTACTGAATCTCTCTCACAACATTGTCGAGCTTGGGTAAGTCTTGAGTCGGCGTAAGATCGAAAAACTTCCTTCATTCGAACAGGACAATCCAGGAATCGTGACGAGTTGTCGAAAGAAGCCCAAAAACTCTGGTGTGAGCCCTCTAATCCAATTGTTAAAAAAAATATATATAACCCCTCTCAAATGTTTTTCCTGCTCATCTTGCCTTCTCAAAAGTTGCAGAAACTTGCCTCTATCACTAACCAAACTTTCTTGGTCAAAATCATGGTTACAGAAATTTATAATTCTTTCAACGTTTGTAGACTCTCCCAAAGCGAATTGTTCTAATTATTTAAAGAAGTTGATGGAATTGTTGTAGAATCGACTCTTAAACGGCATCACTACTTGATCATAACTTCAATATGAGATTTACCTGAAAATATTTTGAGGTATTTGAAATTAAAGATTTTCGCTTCTGCCTTGGTTGAAGAGATGCGAATTTAATGCTGATGTGGGATTTGTGGTTCTTTGATTTCAAAGTTAGTGTCTGATTGCAAACTTTTCCGCTAAATTTCTTCGAATTTTGAATCTTGAGCACAGTAAAAAACGTCGGTGATTGCTTCTGTCTTCTTTTACGATTCAATTAAGTAATAGATTAGATTTCTGTAGATTTAAAATTTCGACGCGATCAAAAATTTCTATCATCATTGTTAAACAGAAAATGAACTTAAACTATTCCATGTAGGAGTAAAACCCAGAAGCTTTAGCTGCGACAGCGCTATCTACCTCTGGACGCAGAATGACCTATAAAAATTGCATTAGCTTCTTATAATTTTCTCTTACTGTTTTAAGAGATTTGAATCTCACTAACCAACTAAAAAGAATTAATAAATATGTTTACAATTACAAAACCATAAACTAAAAAATGGATTAAACTTGTATTTTTAATAAGCTCCTTGTCAGACAAAAGGCTACAAGCAAAGGCCGTTTTCTAAACTGGCCAAGTCGTTTCAGCTAATCTCGCAGGAAATTTATCAACTCCTTAACAGTTCCAATGAATTTTCTTGCTGTTGTAACTCTCTCAATTCCACTTCGTATTACAGATTGAGATTATGAACAGTACAGTGCACAAGTAGAACTGGAGGCTCTTCTTTGCATATTCGTGACTGGCTTGGCGAAAATGATAATGACCAGAACTGAAGTGAACTACACTTAACGGTTCCTTGAAGTTTATTACTCGGTACACAATACAACAGGTAAACCATAAACAAATGTGGGTACAGTTATCAGAAGACCGTCGAGAATTTCAGCCTGGTCCGATCCGGGGTAGAGTGACGGCTTCTACTTCTCGCGAACTTCCGGTGGTCTTCTGTAGTTGACGCAGGTTCAGCGGTCAGGCTGGAACTGGCGGTGGAGCGGCCGGCTACGCTTATATAGGCGGCCTGGCGCAGGAATTCCGTTGTATGGTAGTACGGCGACCTCTGTAAGAAATAGTCCCACTTAGCTTCTAGATGATTCTATTTTATTCCTGGTTTGTTTTGATGCCTCTGCGCCTGTTTGGAGTCGTATATGTATCCCGGCCTGCAGGCGCGTTGTGTGTGAGGTCTGCCTGGCAGGGGCCTTTACTGGCAGACTGAACATACCTCCCTCCCGGGGGGGGGGGGGGGAGCGATGTCTGCGACGTCTGCGAGGTCGTCTGCCGCGGCGCCCTGGAGCAGACTATGAAGGCTACCTCCAGGGGAGTACGGAGCTGTTCCCCTGGCGATGCGTGCCGACCTGCGTCGTGGTGCAGGTTGTGGTGGAGGTACTTGTGGAGCTAACGGCATCGGTTCGTCGGCGTCGATGGCCGGGGGCTGTACGGGGGGCGCTGAAGATGGTCCCCGCAGGTGGTCGAGAGGCTGCGGCTGAAGGGTGTCGGAGCGACCGACAGGTTGTGGCGTCGTTGGTGGCGCTGTAACTGTCCCTGAGCAACGGTTAGACGGCAGGAGTGGTGGAGGTGGCAGGGAAGGAGAGGAAGAAGTGGATGGCCGTGCCGTGGTGGAAGAGGACGGTGCCGTGGGGTAGCGGGGACGTATTTGGTTTCGATGGCGTCGCACTATCCGGCCATCCAGGCTGACGTAGAACAGTTGGCGGCCCCGGGGCCGCTGGATAACCCCCGGAAGCCAACCGGCCCGGGAGCCAAACCCGCGGGCCCAGACTAGGGAGCCCGGGGTGAAACGGAATGGGCCCGAAGGTACCTGTACTTTGGGCGGGGGTAAGAAGAGATGGAGGAGAGTGCGAGGTTGGCGGCCATGCAGCAATTCCGCCGGGCTTTTGGCCCCCACTGGAGTGGTTCGATAGGAACTGAGGAAGAGTGTCAATGCCTCTTCGAGTTTGTGACTTGTGGTGTATTTGGTCATTTGGGTTTTGAATGTTCTGACTAGCCGTTCCGCCTCCCCGTTAGATTGGGGGTGGAAGGGCGGGGTGAGGAGGTGTTGGATATTGTTGGCGGTACAGAAGGATAGGAATTCCCGACTTCGAAATTGCGGTCCGTTATCTGTGACGATAGCGTATGGTAATCCTTCGATGGAAAAGATCTTCGTGAGGGCTGAAATGGTGACCTCTGTGGTGATTGTGGAGCAACGGACGACATATGGGAAGTGGGAAAAGGCATCCGTCACTAGGAGCCACTGGTGGCCTAGGAATGGGCCAGCGAAGTCGAGGTGAATGCGTTCCCAGGGTCCGGACGGTGCCGGCCAGGAAAGGAACTTTTGAGGGGGGCGGGGCAGTTGTTGGGCACAGATGGTACAGCGCCGCACCATCTTCGTGACATCCGTGGTAAGGCCGATCCAGAATACATGGCGTCTGGCAAGGGATTTGGTGCGGGCAATTCCCCAGTGTCCTTGGTGGAGAGTTTGGAGGATTGTCGGTTGTAGGGATCTCGGAACGACGACCCTCGGGGTGGAATTTGGTTCTGTGCGGAGGAGCACTCCCTCTACTACTGAGAGCTGGTGGCGGATGGAGTAGTAGAACTTGAGGTCTTGATGATGGCGTGGAGGGGAACGTGTTTGCCACCCGTGTTGGATGTGGTGTCGGATGACACGGAGGAGGGGGTCCTCCCCTGTGGCTGCCGCGACTTTTGAGGCCGTGACTGGAAATGTCTTCAGTGCTTCTTGTATGTCATCGTCGATCTGGAACACCAGAAGTTCCGACTTGTCGAAGGCAAGGTCTGGTCCCTGCGGTAGTCTGGATAAGGCGTCTGCATTGGCATGCTTGGAGGTGGTACGGAAATGCATGGTATATCTGAACTGGGACAGGAATAGTGCCCAACGCTGGATGCGGTGGGATGTTTTGGTAGGCAGACGTGTGGACGGATCAAATAGTGATAGGAGTGGCTTGTGGTCGGTAATGAGATGAAAAGAAATCCCATATAAAAGGGAATAGAATTTGGAGCAGGCAAAAACAATAGCTAGCGCCTCTTTCTCGATTTGAGAATATTTAAGCTGAGCAGCCGATAGGGCTTTGGAGATGTAGGCTACGGGGCGTTCCGTGCCATCTGGTAATTTATGAGGCAGAACTGCCCCCACACCGTAATCGGATGCATCTGTGGCAAGTATCAAGGGGAGGTTTGGAGTGTATGGCATGAGGCATGCTGCGGACTTGAGCTGCTGTTTAAGGGTGTGGAATGCGGTCTCGCAAGCTGGGGTCCAACGGAACGGGACATTCTTGCGACAGAGGTGGTACAGGGGTGCTGCCACTTGTGCTGCTGAGGGTATAAATTTTCTGTAGTATGAAATCTTGCCTAAAAAAGATTTCAACTGATGTAGATCCTGAGGCCGAGGTAAGTTGGAAATAGCGTCCACATAGGAAAATGCTGGGGAAATGCCTTCCTGAGCGATGATGTGACCCAGGTAGGAAATGGATTGTTGAAAAAATTGACACTTGGAAAGGTTGCATTTCAATCCTGCTGCACGGAGGCGGAGGAAGAGTAGGCGGAGGTTGGTCATGTGTTCGGCAGCGGAGGGTCCCGTGACGACTATGTCGTCGAGATAGTTGATGCATCCCGGAATATCCTGGAGAAGTTGTTCGAGATACCGTTGAAAAATCGCTGGAGCACTGGCCAAGCCGAACATGAGCCGGTTGAGTTGGAAGAGGCCAGAGGGAGTGTTGATGACTGTGTATTGTCGGGACTGGATATCCAAAGGGATTTGAAGGTATGCTTCTGCCAGGTCAATTTTTGTAAAGTAGGTACCTCCTGCTAGTTTACGGAAGAGGTCGTCCGGTCTCGGAAGTGGATAATCGTCTACCAGCAGATGCGGGTTGACGGTGGTCTTAAAGTCACCACAGAGACGTAAGCGGCGTCCTGGCTTCTGAACTATGACCAACGGCGTGGCCCAGGGGCTGAACCGCACCGGCTGGAGGATCCCTTCGTCTTGGAGACGTTGAAGTTCTTCCTGAAGTGGTTGTTGAAGCGCTACGGGTACCTGGCGTGCCCGGAAGTATCGAGGCCGTACGTCCGGCCGGAGTTGGAGTGATGCTTCGAAGTCCTTTGCACAGCCGACGCCTGGTGAGAACAGGTCCTGAAACTCGGTGCAAAGGGCGTCCACTTCAGGAAAAGGAACATGCTGAGATACGAGGTGTATGTTATCCTCAATTGAAAATCCGAATAAGCGGAAAGCGTCCAGTCCAAATAAGTCTGCTGTGAGAGAACTGTTAACTACTAAAAAGGGGACTGAACGATGTACAGACTTATACATGACGTTTGCTGTGAATTGTCCCAGGAGTGCTATTTCCTGTTTGTTGTATGTCAGGAGGCGCTTGGGGGCCGGCGAGAGGGGGGGCGAGCCAATTTGCACATAAGTAGTATAATTAAGCAATGAGACTGCTGCTCCTGTGTCGACTTGTAGGCGCAGAGGCTTGCCATTGACCGTAACGTCAATAAAAAGTTTGAATGCAGTGGAAGTGTCTACCTGATTGATATCTATAGGTGCGCCGCTCAAGCTGTCTTGGTAAGACCCTGGGCGGCGAGAGCCGGGATTGGCATTGGTGGTGTTGGTGCGGCAGACGGACGCCAGGTGTCCTTCCTTGCCGCAACGTGAGCATTCAGCCCAACGATCCGGACAATTTTCCCTCTCATGTGCTGAATAACAGGCGGGGCAGGAGGGTAGGCGGAGCGGGCTGCGGCGTCGGCGCTGCGGGATCCGCTGCTGCTGCCGAGACTTGGTGCCCCTGCCGGAACGGGCCGGTTCGATGTCCTTCTGAGGAAGCGGTCCCCGGTTGTGGTGTCGGGAGGAGCGCGACTGGGACCTCTGGATGGCGGCGACGTCCTGTGTGTCCTCTACGTCGGTTCGGATTGCGGCCACATCCACCCAGGACTCCAGGCGGCGATCTGCGGCCGTAGATATTTCGAATTTGTAGGCAAGTTCGATGACCTGCTCCAGGGATGGGTCCTCTAACTTGAGGGCGTCATGCCGGAGTGCGGCATCTGGTGCAGCCTGTATGATGTGATCACGCACCATGTCGTCGGCGTAGGATTCGTGGGAACAACGAGTTTGAAACTTACATTTTCTGCTAAGGCCTTGGAGTTCGGCCGCCCACTGGCGATACGTCTGATCGGGCTTCTTCCGGCATTGATAGAATTCGACGCGGGCCGCGACGACATGGTACCGGCGTCTGTAGTATGCATTCAGTGTCGTACAGATGGTCGTGAAGGTGAGGGTGTCGGGGTCTTGTGGCTGAAGTTTGGTGAGCAAGACATACATCTTCGATTGGTTCCAGGAAAGGAAATATGCACGTTGGTCTTCTTCTTTGGTTATGTGGTGAATTGCGAAGTGTTGTCTTATGCGCTTCTCGTAGGTCTCCCATTCCTCGACGTCGTCGTTGAATGCTGGGAACGGAGGCGGGGCCGTGGGTTGGCGGAGATTCCTGACTTCCGCAATCAGTTGTCTATGAGATTCGAAGAACTGATGTAGAAGTCCTTGGAGGAACTGTTGCCATTCCGTAGGTGCTGCTGGCGTAGCCATGATGGTCGAGAGTTCTTATCCCAACCTTGTCGCCACTGAAGTGAACTACACTTAACGGTTCCTTGAAGTTTATTACTCGGTACACAATACAACAGGTAAACCATAAACAAATGTGGGTACAGTTATCAGAAGACCGTCGAGAATTTCAGCCTGGTCCGATCCGGGGTAGAGTGACGGCTTCTACTTCTCGCGAACTTCCGGTGGTCTTCTGTAGTTGACGCAGGTTCAGCGGTCAGGCTGGAACTGGCGGTGGAGCGGCCGGCTACGCTTATATAGGCGGCCTGGCGCAGGAATTCCGTTGTATGGTAGTACGGCGACCTCTATAAGAAATAGTCCCACTTAGCTTCTAGATGATTCTATTTGTTTTCCTGGTTTGTTTTGATGCCTCTGCGCCTGTTTGGAGTCGTATATGTATCCCGGCCTGCAGGCGCGTTGTGTGTGAGGTCTGCCTGGCAGGGGCCTTTACTGGCAGACTGAACAAGAACCAAATAGTTAAAAACAATCCAATAAAATCTTCTCTTGCAATGAAATCTTCCAAAACGAATCTCAGACAAGATGCTCCTATTTCTTCCATGATTCTAGACAACAGTGTAGTAGCGATCAAATCAAGAATTTCATTCTAACAGTCATGATGAAACCATTTACGGCCATCTCTTTGAAGCCATGATTTTAGTTCAGTCACATCTTCAGCTCGAGCCTTTAAAAATGCCATGAAATTAGAATTTTCATGATTGTTGGCTCCTCTAACAAACAGACCTTGTCTCGCCAACACCTTCAAAGTACTGAATATTTTCGACAAATCTGTACGGTAATCGAACATCTGTTTTGAATGAGCTGTTGATATCGATTGTTCCACATTGATATTATCATCGTTTTTTATCGCTTCAGTATGAAGAGAACTAGTGCTAAGTATGTATTTTGTTGTATAACCGTTAGTGTGTCTCAAAATGAAACCGAAAAAAGTCACATCCGTAGATTTTTTTTATAAAAAAATGGAATCTTTGGCAGTGTTCACTACGTGAAAAAGAATTTCTACCACACTACAAATACTTTAAAAAGTCATTTGAAATCTATGCATCCAGAAGAGTGTGAAAAACTAAATGCAGGTCCTTAGCTGCAAGAACAAGAAAAAATTATATCAATGTCAGTCTAGTCCAATAGTTGAAGCAAATAAACTTCCATTAAAAGAAGAGCCTCCTAAGGGATGTCATATGAACGTTCTCAAGTATTTCATGTTGTTATTATTATCCCATAGGTTTTTTTCAGTGAAGCAGCCTTAATTTTTGATAAAAAAGAAGCAATTTAAAACAAGAAATGCCGCTAAGCTTTTGTTTTTAAAATTTAACTTCCGAATTCTAGCTACAGCAATCAGAAAACTAATATTATTATTATATTTATTTAAAAGTCAGTTACTGACCGATTGATCTGAGTGTTAAAATAAACATTATTTCACTTTTATTAAATTTACTAAACAGAAGTATTTTAAAACTAAATGAAGATGTGTGACACCAAATGATATTTTTATTCAACATTTTCATATAATTTCTGCTTCTGTTTCCGCTTCTGTAATGTAAATTCCGTTTTATCTCTAGTAAATACGCATGAATATTCATTGCCTATATACTTGTGTATATGTGAAGAACAAAAATAAGAGTTTACTTTTGCTTACTCTCCCGATTTTGACTATGAGCTGACTGAACAAGGTCATCTTCCAGTGTACCTACGTCTAAGGACGATGCAAATTTATCCTCCATATTTCCCTGTGTTCTAGAGTTATCCAAACTCACTTCGTTTCTCCTTTACAGCTTGACTAAGAGTTTATCTATTTTACTTTTTTTTTTTTTTACTATAATACACACGGATTCAGCCAAAGATGCTTCGAAATACACCAAAACAGCTTTCACGCATGACTGTTTGGGATGTACGTTATTTTACCGTAGCACTCTTGCTTTCACACACGATTGTTTGCTGTCTATCGAGCTCAGAAGGAGATAGCTGTGGTGGCCATCTCTGCTGAAACATCAAAGAAATTTTGCGTCTTACTAATGGCATTGTTGTGGGTACACAGTATATTTTACACGCATTTTGAACGATTAAACTAATATGCTTAGCTGGTCTGCTCTCTTCCACTCATTTCTTTCCTATATACACGCTCAGTTGCTCCCAAATTCCGGGTGGGTATTTTACCCACCCAGAATTTCCCGGGTGGGTACCTCTACCCACCGTACCCACATTATCCGCCGGCCCTGCCAGTATACCCTGTTAACTCCGAATCTGCGGCTCAAGGTCATGTTCGCCTAGCTCCGTTCCTCACCACATCACGCCTTTCCGTTTCTTCTTTTCCGAGCCAATCGCTGTGACCAGGAAAGCAAGTGTCTAATTTCTCCTTCGTATGAAGGGGTAAGGACAGCGGAGTAGGGATACAGCAGACTGACCTTGAGCCGCCTCTGTTAAGCGAACGCACTATAGTGTAGGAAGTGAACTTAAACTGCCTAATAAGGCATAAATTGTTCTGGCGATTGAAGATGATTTTCCCACCTGGATGTTCTATTGCGTCATAAAACAACATAAGATATCTGTGCATTACGCATTTACCATGAATTTCTTGAAACTATGAAGGCATAGGGTGCCATAACAATACCCTCCCTGTGCAATGCAGTCACTGCCGCCAAGAAAAAGGATTACCAATTTATCTGATACGTTACAATGTTCCATACTAGTTGACACGGCAGTGATATATTATTTTCACGTTCTTCAAAAGAAGCATTACTGAATCAGAACGATCTCACAAATCATTTAAAAACTATAATTGGGACAGCAGATGTGATTTAACAAATCGTAACAGGTAAAATCACCGCGGTATTGAGGACATTAGGCTAGAAGAATGGAAGAGTAACTAGAGATAAGGAAGGTAGAGAGCCGTATTCGCTTAGATTACGTCAGAACTACAATGAAGATGTTGTCATTGGCATTATGTTCAGGGTTTTATCGTATAATGAAAATAGTATCGGTAATATTATGATCAAAGTATGAGTTTCCCTATGAAGCAAACCATTACGTTTGAAAAAAATTAAAACTGTCGGACTCGTATGAATTGCGCAAATTCAATACCTCATCTGTACAAACAAATATGCAAACTATACGTAAAATTTAAAGAAAAAACTTTGGATTAAATGTTTTCTTCAGTGGAAACTGTTACTTACTAGAAATTTGTTCATGGTGATTTCGTTTTCTAAGATGCCTTCGTAAAGACTGTTTTCACTCCTGGCAGATATGCCTTATATACGTCGCTCAAACAAAAACACAATCGGAATCTTAAGAGTGTGTCAAAGTGTGTGTGTGAGGCCAATAGATCAGGATTTCCCGGAACCGGCATTTTGCTGTGATAGTCGGCAGAAAGGGTGACCTTGACGTCCTGCAGGGGAATCACCCGTGGCTGAGCTGCTAACCTCTCAACTGATAAACACTGCTGGGAACTCGGCTCCATCTAATTTTTATTATTATTATTTATGTGCGTGTGTCGCGTCTGTTATGGCTAGACCTAAGATTCGATAGGTAGCGCACAAACCGCCTTCTTTTGAGCCCTGCTTCGGGGACCGAACCCGGTGAGTGAACTGTAACGATTGGACAAGACATTCTGGAGGACGCGGGTTAAAAACTCCATCCGGACATTCTCATTAGGAATTTCCATGGTTCTTCGAAATAACTCCTGGCGAATGCCGGGATGGTTCCTTAAAAACGTCATCCCAGATTTCCCTCCCGTTCCTTGTTCCCAAACCTCTCCGAATTTTAGTGGCTTCCACGTCGATGAAGCGCTAAACCGATAAATAATAGTAATAATAATCTGCTTCAGACTTGATGGATTTATCTGATTGTTAATTTTTCTACTCTGGTTTTCACATTCAGATGTTTTATTCGTCTAATATAAAACGAAATTTAGCTAACGTGAACAGTGTAAACATTTCAAGCTATCTGACGGATCGAAAATGAGCCTTCTTCTTTTCGTATTTTTTTAAAATTAATTACGCCTAATAGTGGTCTCCTTAACTGGATTCTCAGTTTCATAATACTTGTGTAGATAGACCACCATACAAAAAAGAAGTTGGCAATAGAATTTTAGACAAACAAATCAAAGTATAGAAACAGAAACTAAGTAGACAAAAAATGAAATTTGAGTTGACTCCCTGGAACATCGTCCCAGAATGTGAACAGTGTAAATATTTAAAGCTATCTGACGGATCGAAAATGAGCCTTCTTCTTTTCGTATTTTTTTTTATTAATTACGCCTAATAATGGTCTCCTTAACTGTATTCTCAGTTTCATAATACTTGTGTAGATAGACCTCCATACAAAAAAGAAGTTGGCAATTGAATTTTAGACAAACAAATCAAAGTATAGAAACAGAAACTAAGTAGACAAAAAATGAAATTTGAGTTGACTCCCTGGAACATCGTCCCAGAATGTGAACAGTGTAAATATTTAAAGCTATCTGACGGATCGAAAATGAGCCTTCTTCTTTTCGTATTTTTTTTTATTAATTACGCCTAATAATGGTCTCCTTAACTGTATTCTCAGTTTCATAATACTTGTGTAGATAGACCTCCATACAAAAAAGAAGTTGGCAATTGAATTTTAGACAAACAAATCAAAGTATAGAAACAGAAACTAAGTAGACAAAAAATGAAATTTGAGTTGACTCCCTGGAACATCGTCCCAGAATGTGAACAGTGTAAATATTTAAAGCTATCTGACGGATCGAAAATGAGCCTTCTTCTTTTCGTATTTTTTTTTTATTAATTACGCCTAATAATGGTCTCCTTAACTGTATTCTCAGTTTCATAATACTTGTGTAGATAGACCTCCATACAAAAAAGAAGTTGGCAATTGAATTTTAGACAAACAAATCAAAGTATAGAAACAGAAACTAAGTAGACAAAAAATGAAATTTGAGTTGACTCCCTGGAACATCGTCCCAGCATACCAGTAAAAGGTGCTGATTATTTCACTCCTTTGCAGTTGCGACGCAAACTGGATATCTGCTACCACTAATCCCAAGCTATGAGATCGCACAGTGTTTATCTTTACTTTTCCTGTTGTGAAATGTCTACAATACTGATAATGAATCACTGCATACCTTTGTAATGATCCGATATGACAGCAGATTCCGTAATGTAGCATTTTGCATAATTTCGCTGTTAAAACTAATAGCTTTAAGAAAAATTGATTAAAAAGTTAGCCTGTATTGATGTAAAATCTATTCTGATTTAACTGAGAAACTCATAGGTACGACTAAGTGTTAATATTTTGGCCTGATATGCGGGTAGACGTGAGTTCGATGTTCGGGTCTGGCCAACCTGATTCTGGTTTTGAGGGGTTTTCCGAAATCAAGAGAATTTCCGGATGATTCCTTTGACAGAGGATCCACCCAGTACTAGTTCTTACGGAACAACAAATGTTTAGTTAGCGTTAAAACAATTTTAGCAACAATTATTCACTACATTCTTTATTGTTAGCGTAATTATGCCGGAAATTCTTCTGACAGCACATTTTGTATTCCTAGCTAAATATAATTAATAACGTTACAAAATATAGTCTTCTTCACCAAACTCTTGTACCAACACAATGCAAGTAGATTTCCATCATGTTTGTTAGAATCTTAGGGCGTTTTATAATGACTGATTTTCTCCTGAGGTATTAACCACGATTTATATCGTACTTTTCGATTTACCACCGAAACGATGATAACATAGAGTTTTCCATAAGAGCCATGATAGTACTTCAGCTCATGTATGAATGAACGAAACAGGTTCTGTTTATCAATGACTTCTCCCTGACCAGAGTCTCATAAATTTTGAAAACTTAGGAAGTAAAATTACAGCTGATAGCCGAAACAGGAATCATATTAAAACCAGCGAAAAAAACCTTCTTGAAAAAGAGAGATCACTTAGTTTCAAATAGTGATCTTGTAATTAGAAAACTTTATGTGTGGAACACAGTACTTTATGGTAGCGAAGCATGGACTTTAGGAATACCAGAAACACGGAAAAGTGTAGTATTTGGTTCGTGGTGCTATAGAAGGACGCTGGCATTTAAGTGGACAGATAAAATACAAATAAACGTGTTATGAAAATGATGAGTGAGGAAAAAAGTTTGTGGAACAATGTTGCAGAAAGAAGAGAGAGGATGGCGGGAAACATTTTAAGACATGCAGGATTGGTTAATTTGTTAGTTGAGGGGACAGTCAAAGGTAATAACTGTAGTCAGAATATATGAAGCTGATTAATACCACCGAAGTCACGTTGTGGACTACAACGGCCGCAGATGTTGCTACCAACTAAATACGCGTAATTTAATAATAGATCTATTTACGTAAGTATCTCCGCAGAAATTAACTGATAAAACAATGAAAGAAAACAACGTACTCCTTTAACATTAACTAATTAATTATTAGTAGCTTTATATTTATTTATTTTCGTTCGATGTAGATTGTTTTCCTCCATTCTTTCTCGATATATATAAATATCGCGATTTATTGGGCGTAGACCAGGTTTAAAACTATCATTATACTGTATAAGATTTTTAAGATTTATTTTGCTATGCTCTCACTAACGCAATGTTACTGACGTTATTATTTCAGACTCATGCAAGTATATCGCTATGTACGATATGTAAAATACAGTCGAAATATGAACCAATAACGAAAGTCAGGGGTGTGAGTGTTATTTAGTTAAGCAAATGAGACCTTATGATTTGCCATAAAACACCGTTCAATTCAACATTTATCGCGGCTTTGGAATCTAGTTGTCAATAATTTCTTTGTATTTAGTTTTCCTCACTTGGTAATCCGTACTTCCGTACATCCACACACCTTCATACTGTGCTGTGTTTTGTTTTTTTGACTTTCGTTTAATTGGCGTTTACAATTTTATTATTTTATAAAAGGTTTATTATTCTTCTTCAACGTGTAGATATTATTGTTGTAATATCATGGATACTATATCTATTTATCGCACAAACTTTCAGCAATTAAAATCGTTGGAGTTTATGAGCTTGTTTGGAACTTTCCAGCTAGTTCTTGTAACTACTGTAGGTATTAATTCTTGATAACTATTATTTTTTTATTTAAAAAGAGAGCCATCCAGTATCTGTTCATACACATTATAATAGAAGCCAATGTTCTATGTTATTTCAGTTTATTTCTTCATTATTAATGTTTTACGCCTCATCGATAGCGGAGTAATTAGAAGGGGGAGAAGTGTAAGAAGTCAACTACTACACTTGATTTGCGCAAACCAGTCAAAGGTAAAGTAAATCTGGATGACGTGATCGATAATCGAATCGAATATCCTCCTTAACTGTAACTTTTTTAATTAACGAAGGGATTGCTATGAGGGTGAATGTTTCCTAGCTTTTCCGAAAAAACGCGAAACTTACAAGGCAATGGAAAACTATCCTCCAGTGAAAGTTCGCCAGAAAATTTCAACTCTAAAGAGTATTTTTCCATACTACAGTCATCAATCACAATACACCGAACCTGGTTGATCAGCAGTAACGCTCGGTCCTCACAGAAGGCAGGACGCTGGTTCAAACCCTCTTCCAACCATGCAGGATTCTGTTTGTCATTGTTCCACGAAATTACTGTAGGTGAATAGCGGAATGGTTCTTTTAAAAGACCATGGCGGATTTCCTTCGCGTTGTTTAGCCCCATTCTTAGCCATCCTCTGATGATCTATACGTAGGCAAGGCATGAAGAGAAAAGGGATATTTTACTTAAATCCATGTACGAGTAATTATGCTTAAAGCTAAAACACAATTTGTCTTCTAATCTAATCTATGGATTAACTGGATTGAAAGAGAAATGGCAGAAGGTGACACACGAATAATAAAACTGCTTAAGATTTTAATATTGTAAAAAAAAAATGGTTTTATTGAACAGATTTACAGAGGCAGGTTAGATGGGTCAGACTAATATCTGTCGTTGCGTCCAGTATGAGATCCGGTACCATGGGATCCACTACTAAGGGATCCGCTTCCGTGAGTTCCACTACCGTGGGTTCCGCTGCCGTGACTACCGCCGCTACCTAAGGAACCAGATCCATGAGAATCGCGTCCGCCACTGCCGAAGGAACCAGAACCTTGATGACCGCCGCCCAAGGATCCGCTACCGTGGGAACCATGAGAATCATGTCCACCACTGCCGATGGAACCAGATCCATGAGAATCGCGTCCTCCGCTGCCGAAGGAACCGGAACCCTGATGACCGCCGCCCAAGGATCCGCTACCGTGGGAACCAGTTCCATGAGAATCGTGTCCACCACTGCCGATGGAACCAGATCCATGAGAATCGCGTCCACCACTGCCCAAGGAACCAGATCCTTGGTGACTACCGCTGGATCCGGAATGACCTTGACCGTGTTCATGGCCGGATCCTTGGTGTTGGGCCAAGGTAAGACCCAGCAGCGTCACCACCAGCGCCAATACCTGAAACCATCAAAGAAAAATCCTTAGAGGGAGGTGCTATGGGCAGGGACACAGTTTCGAAAAAAAGTGTTGACACAGTACTCACTAAAGCATTTAAAAAAAATATCGATACACTGAGGCACCGAAAGAAAAGTATCGATAACATTTTTGAAATCATTCATGGGGATTGAGATTTTCTATTATTTACTTTTTAAGTTAAAAGGCCTGTACCTTTGAGTAAAATTAAAATCTTAAACCTTTTTTTAAAAAAATTTGCAGCTGAATTGGCAAATATAATTTTTATGATTACGAAATTTGCAACAACAAATTATGTTCCATTTGTTGTTCTACTTTGTAAAAAATGTATTATAAATTAAATCAAGGTTTAACTTAATCAGACTCAATTTTTATTTTAGTTCTAAATCAAATTATCAGCAAAATGTTATGACTCATTAAACTACGGTAGCAAGCAGCTAAAATATATACTAATTTTACACTATCCACTCCTCCTCCGTACAATAATTTATCCAATCGTTTCGATGATACTCTGTTTACTGTCTTTGACATTGTATTGCCTGTCTTCCAAATAAAAGCTGGGCGGGGACTGACGTTGCTGGAACTGTAAGGTATTCATGAGCTAAATTCTACAAGTAAAGGAATGCTGCTTTCACATCTTCCCACTGCTCAAAGGGTCAGTCGATAAAGGTGACACTGGTGTTGCCAAAGAAAGGCTAAAATCATCAATTTCATTAGTGAAGAGAAGCCTGGTGCTTGATTTGTTTTGTATGTGCTAACACTTACCGAAGTTACATTTACATGTACTGCTATAAAATAATAAAGGATTAAGGGATATATAATTTACAGTTACAATTACAACACCGTTGACCGTTGCACGAGTTCACTACCAAACAAAGTTTCATACACATTTTAAACAAACCAAGCGAGCGACAACGACGATAATCAAAGATAATGTAACCTACCCTTAAGTTTTAAAGTCGAGGATTCGAGACTTCTACTTTACTTTTTAAAATAAATACCAAAGTTAAAAACAATTTCTGATATCATTCTAAAGTTCTAAAACCGGCATTGCTACCAACATAAAAATACATTCTCCTCTTAAGATGTACCCATGCTTGTCTAGGAGGCCATACATCATACAGCCATGTCTGTTGTAATCATACTTTCACTTTTTCTTTCCGTGGCTTTGTAATAATGCCACTAATTTTTCCAGCGTCATTTTCGTATCGATACCTGCCAAAAAGTGCTAATATGAGTAAAACTATCATACGGAAAGTATCGAGTACAAAAATATGGGTATCAAAAGAAAAGTACTCGTTACCAAGAAATATCGATACTTTTCCGTTTCCCTGGCTATGGTTTGAAGGCAACAAAGGTAGAATTCGTCATTGATTATTTGTAGTGAGGATATGAACCTACAATGTAATTGTAAACTCGCCTCTACAGTTCCATAAGTTTTTCAGCTTGCATTTTCAATAAGATTATAATAATCAGTTCTGTGATTCTTTCATAAGGACTGTAGCAAGCGGTCACGAATCGAGCGGCTCTTCTCTGTATAGAGAAAATACAGAGAAGAGCCGCTCGATTCGTGACGGCTTGCTACAGTCCTTATGAAAGCGTCACAGAACTGATTAGTAGACTAGGCTGGGAGTCTCTGGTAGATAGACGACACACGTTTCGTATAAACTTATTGGTAAACATGTGTTCTTCCACTTTCACTTACGAGTGCAGTGAAATACTTCGTCCACCAAGCTATTTGAGCCGGAATGACAGGAAAGATAAGATTAGAGAAATAAGGTGCCACACTGATTCTTATATGAATTATTTTTTTCCCTCGTACCGTTAGGGATTGGAATGCATACAAAGAGATTAGCTTTGGTGCTGAGCACCCTGTGCCACCCACAATTTTGTGAATTGCAGAGTATATATGTAGATGTTGAGTCTTAAAATTAATCAGCAATTTTTTGGGTCAGTAACATGCCATCTGAAAGGTTTTTGTTTACCGAGTTAGTACAGATGTGGAATATACCGTTTCAGTCCAAGCACTGGTGTTGAAACTAAGGAACAAGGAGACGCCCGGGAGAAATCGTCTCGGTAATTCATCAAATTGATATACAACGGATCTGTATTTTCTTCCCGGAGATCACCCAGATCTCTACCATTCGATAACAGAAGATATATGAAGATATACCAACCCAGATCAAACCAGCCAGTCGGTCGTCGTGATAGAGCAAGTGAGCTGGTGAGTGTCAGTCCGATAGTCTGCTAGCTTGCGTATAATCACCATAGTTTTGATGCTCAAGCAAGTGTGAGGAGGAACGATTTCTCTTCTAAAATAGAAACTTCCATTTATAGAAGAAAGAAAATTGTATATAAAATATCGGCAGCATTACTGACATTTTGTCAGTTGTTACATTACCGAAGGAGATGTGATTTGGCGAATCGTAGTAGAAAAGATATTCTTTCTACTGTGTGATTTACAATAGGCTAGAAAAATGGAAGCATAAGCTAGAAATATGAAAGCTAGAGTGCCAGAATCCTTTATATAGCCTTGGAATAAATGATGATGCGATGTTTCGCTGGTTTATCCCAAGGAGAATATGATCGAAGCATGATTCTCTCTAGGTAGCAAATCTCAGCGTTATTAGAAAGAAATTATTGGATTCGTATGAAAATCGGTCAAAAATTTCGTCGTATATATAGCGGTGAGGCACTCGGGGTAAATGTAATGGTTGGTGTGATTGTAATGACCTGATAGTTGTGTTTCTACTGGCTGCGCAATCCGCACCAGTTATAGACGCCTTAACGGATATAGCGGACCTGCAATTTACCGTGGAATCCGAATCACGGAAGCGTTGTGGGGTACTTCACATTACACAGCAATCTCTGCCAAAAGGTGGAGTTGGGGTTTAGTCTTTAGAAAATACCACACAAGACAGAGATTCGAACTGGGGACGTTTCAATCCGTAGTCCGACCCGTTAACCAGTGAGCAACCAGACAGGAGGAATAGTATTATTAAAATAAATGATCACAGAATTTCAATGTCCGTTGATACAACTGAATCAAAGTTTTCGCTAATTTAATACCTCATCAGTACAAGCAAATATGAAAAATACACAGAAAATTTAAAGAAGAATGCTTGGATTCAATTATTTCTTGATTGGAAGCAGTTACTTACCAGAAATTTGTTCATGTTGATTTGGTTTTGTAAGCTGCCCTCGTGAAGACTGTGGTTTCCTGCAGTTAGCGATTCCTTATATACGCCGCCTTGCGCACAAACAAAACAATAAACAGAATCGTATCAGTGTGTCAAAGTATGTGTGTGAGGCCAATAGGAGGCCGGGCATTTCTATAAAAATCAGTTCGCGATAGCCGGCAGCCGGGGTGACCTTGACGTCCTGTGGAACTGACCCGCTACTGAGCTGCTAACCTCTCAACTGATAAACACTGCTGGGAACTTACCCCGGCGGCCCAGATACGACTCGCACAGCCAAATTGATTTTTTGTGTGTGTCGCGTCAGTTATGGCTATACCCGGGATTCAGTAGGTAGCTCGCAAACCGTGCTTCGGGGACTGAACTCGTGGGTGAGCTGTAACGCTCGCTCTTGACATTCAGAAGGACGTGGGTTCATATACCCGTCCGGACATTTGAGATTTCCATTGTGGTGTGACATATAACCACATTAAAATGAGTTATCAGGGCAATGCAGCAATGCATGCAGTACACAGGCTTAGCGTAATATTTCCAAGGTGTGGAAAGAACTTCTGCCAAGCTGTGGGTCAGCGAATTTTTAGCCTGTTTTGGCGAACTCTCTATTCAGACTGGAACGAAAGACGAACACAACACAAACATAGAAAGTGCTATATTAAAAGGCAGATATATCGACCTTTCACCGATCACCAGGGTGGTCGGCCACAGTTCTGTGCGTGGACAGTGTGAAGGGTGATAGATACTTAGGGACTCTCAAAGCACTAAGTTGGTGGGACCAGTTGCAGATACGTGATAAGGTCAAGACACGTCAAATTAGAGATCCTGTGAATGCTCACTGAGGGAGAAGGAAAACCGAATGAACACTGGAAAAAGTACGACAGTTTCAGAAGAAATCATCCAGTCCCGTCAAAGGAAAGATGTGCTGAATCTGAGTGTGTTTGGAGGGGCGAATGGTTTGTCAATAGCGTCTTAGTTTATAAAATTATTAGTATTTTATGTGTATGTTGTTTCATGTCCGCCTATGTCTGGAACTCCTACAACGACGACCACGAAATATCCGCCGAATGAGGAGGAGCAGCGTACAAAAGGGTTTGAAAAAGATGTCGAGAGAAGCTCCTCGAGTCTTTTTGGTCTCGCTGGTTCGTGTTCACTTGTGCTTGGGCACGAGATCAACCAAAAAGCCGACAGCATATCATGCGATCGGATATGTGTGATAAAGAGTCTTTATTTGGAGTTACAAGGTGACATATAAATTTAATGTTTGGCCAGAGGTTGCTGACTACGTCACTGTCGACCAGACAGTAAAAGACAAACTTTCCATAAATTGCTAATATGGTGTTTTGACTTAGAACCTTCATGGTTGCCCAAACTAACGCTCTGAACGGAAAAGTCCGCAGTAAAAGAATCCTCATTCTCCGATATTGGAACTGAGAAACTGGCCGTGGCATTTATACAAGTTTGATTCTGTAGCTTTTGTGAATGAAACAGAGGACATTAACTTTAAAAAGTAATTTCATTACGTGTCTTGCTGAAAATTGTAAACTTTGTTTTGTAAAAGAAAATCAGAACTGTTTTTGTCTAGTATTACTTAGTTATTTTAGTCTAGTGCCCATTCATGTAGGACGAAGATGTTGATTGTATATAATTTTTGATTGTTTATTATTAATAAATTTAAATACACAATATGTCTTTAGGCCATCTGTCAAAAGAATATATATTGGCAGGTTCTGAATTTTATTCCTACTAATGATTAGTGAATCACTTCGAGCACCATTTTCAATCCATTATTGTAATTATCATATGCATAATAATCAATTACCATTCATCATGATGGTATGCCGTACCGTTTCACCATCGTTACTCGAAATACAGTCCTGGTTTACGCCGGGATTGTTCCTTAAAAAGGCCGTTGCCGAATTCTTTTCTGTTCCTTGTTCCTGACTCTCTCTCCGCCTCTAACGACCCTCGACGTCTACACCGACGGGACGTTAAACCATTAAACAAAAACACACACACACTTCTTCGGACATAGATGGATATATCAGATTGTTGATTTTTCTATTCTGTTTTCCATATGTAAAGCTTAAATCATCTAACGTAAAACAGAATTAAGCTACCGTCAATAGTAGAAACATTTGAAACAAGATATTTTCTTACTTGAAACGAAAACACATGGGATAGTGGTCTCCTTGACTGGATTCTGTCTACGAAGTAAAGACTGGTGCAGGTAGACCTTCATCAAACAAGATATTTTTCTTAGTTAAAAAAATACACTGGATAGTAGTCTCCTTAACTGGATTCTATCTCATGAAGTAAAGACTGGTGCAGATAGTCCTTCGTATGTCCATTTAATAAGTCGGTACCAGAGTTTATAACAAAGAGACAGAATCCAAATAAACAAATTTGAGCAAAATTGCTGAATCTCCAGGCCCGAAGCAGCTGAGCTCGGGTTATCGCCTAAACTCAATTATACTGCACTTCGGAGGTCCAAAGTAGTTAAAACGTTACTTTTAGTTGAAATTTGAATTTGAGAAATTTGGTTCAATGTATCCGCATAGAAAAAGTAGCACTCCTTTTTTTTTTTTGCTTATGGCCTTACGTTTTGTCAACATCAAGATCATTAGAGGCGGGAAAGGATTGGCGAAAAGAACCGGAAGGAATTCTGTCATGATCTTTTGAAGTAATAATACCGGCATTCGCCTGGAATGTTTTGCGGAATCCGTAGAAAACTCAAATCTATATGGCCGGGGATTCAAACACACGGCCTCTCGAATGCGAGGGCAGAGCGTTAACACTCACCCACCTGGATCGGTAAGTAGCCAGTGCATTACATTCCTCAATGAGCGAGAAATTCGATCTCAGTTTCCATCGGGGGAAAAAAAAAATTCCGAAAACAATTCACTCGAAACTTAGGTTCTATTAGGCGAGAGGAAAGGACTCAACCCTAAAAATAACGGATTTCATAACCGAAAAATATTACGCGTCTTTGCATGAAACAAAACACGCGTTAAAGAAAAAAGCAATTTGTTCATTCGATAAATCGTTGCACCACTTGGCCTTTAGTACGAGTATATTGACGGTGGTGTGAGAGAAAGAAAAGTTCGCAATGTCAGCAGTATTTCTTCTTATCTGAAGCTGCAATACAAATGTAGCTGCCCATAAATAAGTAATGAGGTCATTGATTACACATCTGAGACAAAAACATTTACATTCGAGGAACATATTATGAATTTATTTCTGCTTGGAGGATTATCGGAAACGTTGGGAAGTATTCAAATTCAATACACGGCCCACATTTCTGTTTCTCATGGTTTTTAGAAATCACACCATGTCCATGCATTGATATTTTCTTCCTGAAACTCTTGATTAAATTGTTTCCCCTCCCTTGTCTATAATCTTCCGACTGTGAGGACATTTTCACTGATAATTTGCAAAGCTCCAAAGAAAAATCAAGCCCGGTTGGTGAGCGGTAATGTGAGGGCCTGGCTTTCTGGAGGACTTGGGTTCAAATCCATGTCGGGCCATCCAGATTTCGATTTTCCATGATTTTCCAAAATCACAAAGGCGAATACAGGGATGGTAAAATTCCATGGTTGAATTTCTTCCTATTATTTGCCTTCAACTTATTTCCGCCTCTAATGACCTCGACGTATACGGGGCGTAAAGTACGAGGGAATAAAAAGCCAATGAAAATAAAAAGAAGCCTTGTGCACTGGTGTAACTAACATTGTGACGTTAGGTTTTATGTAGACGATACGTATTTTCATAGTTCATCTGTGTTACATGCTTCTTTCATCTGTTCCAAACAAGTTTTTTCTAACATCAGCAAGAAACCTGAGCGTCAAGAAAAGACAGCTAAACAAAAAGGTTGGCCAAGAATGATATAAACTCTATGTTCGTTTGTATGATTTCTATTGTGAATACAAAGTAGGATGACATATACATCGTCTATTCGAAAACTGGCTGTTCTTAATTTCCAGCGGGAATAAATGAAACAAAGGGAGAGTCCTGCAGCTAGAACGTGGAGGAGACTTTAATGCCTTTGCGTGTATTTTTCTAGAACGCAGACATTTCCAGGCAGTTCGCCAGTGAAGTAGTGATTGCTGTGAACGCAGTTTGAATGTTCATTTGCCACGAAACGGGGGATCACGCTATCTCTTGCATCCAATTCAAACTTTTTCGGTAAGATACGACGTAGCTGTTCAACGTTCTTCTTCCTTCATCACCGGCACGATTGTTTACTGAAACTATAGTTCGGAACTTTTTTGTAGAATCTATCAACTGTAAACGTAACTATAATTGTCTTGTGATTTCTGAGAAATGGAAGTTAACATTTCATTAAGTAGTCACTACCGTGTTTGAAGCAATTCTCGTCCCCCTCCACCCCCCCCCCTTTTCTTTATTTCAGCCCTCTATTGTCTACGATTACGTAACTTCATTTCTCTTCTGAGTTTCTTTCCTCCGTCGCCATACTGTTGATTCTCTGGCTAAGTCTTGCTTTTTATTCTTCTGAGAGTACCCTCCTTTTCCTGATTGGTTTTTCTTCAGTCAGGACGTTTATCTCCGCAATTTATACTCTGAATAATTCCCTGTCTTCTATGTCTTCCACCTTGATCCCACACCTTTTCAGATCTTGATGGACCTCTTTCACCCATGGAAACTGAATCTTCTGTTCTCTTGAAAGGTGAGGATTTCCTTTGCCATTCTTTCTAAATACATTCTCTTGATGTGGCGGTAGATAGATAATCTCCTTTTCTTAATTGTGGTTGATACCTATTCGAACTTATTCTATAATTCTTGGTTCGATCTGAAACAGAAATTAAATTCGCTACCTGCCTCTTTTTGTTTGGTCCCAAGATCTTCATTAGAAACTTTAATCCTTTCTTTTTTATTTCTGTCAGTCCCTTTCTACCTACTGTTTCTGCTGCGTATAAATATTCTGACTACCATACTCTTTTGCTTGTATTTTGCCTGATGGGAGAGTAATTTCGATTTGTTCGTCTTTAGACATATCCTGAAAGCTGTTTCTATCTTTCTCGCCCTATCTTCAACTGCAGTCTGTTCATCAACATTGGAAGTCGAAATTTCAACATCGAGTTTGTACTTCTATATTATTTTAATAACACCATCTTTGTTTTATACGGTTTCGCAAAGAGAAATATGTGCAGTAACAAAAACATACGTTATGATAATTGTATTTTTCCCACCCGAATGTCAGATACCCCCTAAAAACATATCTTGGAAATGTTTAATATAGCCTGCATCCCTCTAAACTTTTGAGACATTCATCAGATGTATTGCGAAATTTTGGTGGCAAGACAAGCTATTAACAGAATCCAATTGAACGATGTCATAATGCCATCTGAGATTTTAGGATACATTGCAATACTCACAAATCCCGATGATACAAAAGTACTGTTATTTGTGCATCACGACTGACAAAATATTGCTACACTAGTAAACACGCGGGGCTAAACAGGATAGAGAGGTAAAGTGGGGAAGACACATTAAAACACAGTCAACTTTTCCATTATTTTTATCATATATTCCGTACGTAATGTGTACCCAAATATTCAATATTTTTAGTTTATCGTAAGCACTACATAAATTCTCTGTTTACACTGTCTTATTTATTTTATTATCTATGTAACTTCATCGCTGACACTGCAGTTTATAACATCGGGCATGGAAATTTGTGTGGGAAACACATAGTGACAAGACAGTGTTTGCATTGAATAGCAGAGTGCTCCAAAGTCAGTTAAAATAAAAACAGGCACAATCTCACAGTGATACGGAAGATGCTTTCATGGCCTATTTAAGAAGTTTCGCGAAAGATACATTAGCTTCAGGCATGTGTAAAATTGACACATTGTGGGTATGCTGGCGTACATAACTATGTAATCGGATCACTTCATATTTGTCCATATTATGAGGATGAGTACAGATAAAAAAATAGACTTAAATTTTTCTATTCAGTATCAAACATTTTCCCCTCGAAGTATTTTTTGTTTGTGATTACGACATAAAGAAGAATTTTTTTATTATTATGGTTTAAACAATTAAAGCTAGAAAAGTCCTGAAATGAATGTTCCTATTTTCTTCAATAAACCTTATATTTCATTTTGCCAAAACGTATTCACGCTGTCTTCTTCCACTTTCTTCTGTATTTCAATAAACATTTGAAATAATTGTCTTAGAACGGGAAAGAGGTGATGAAATATGTGTATGTACCACAATGTTTTATTTCTCTCCATGATATTAAACAGAAGCCCAAATATAGTATGATAAGCGTAATAAAATGATTCCTACATGCATAATGTTGAGGGCTATAGATATTTGCAAACATGTTTTGTTTCAGGGGCTTGTAGATTTCACTTTCTTGCATGATGGGCAAAACTGAAATTCTCATTGTCCTCCATTTCAGGGTACCTGTACCCCACCACCAACTAATCGTCTGAAGAATAAGTTGGTTCCTTTGAATAATCTTAAGAAAAATTCCTTCCCATTCGTTGACCCCCCCCTCCCCATCTCCAATGACCTGGATGTCGAACATCACCAAAAGTACAATATATCGTAGTCATCATCAAGGATTTCATTTCTCAGCGTTCAGTAAACATTTATATTCCATCCAAGTATCTGATGTTTGTATGGCTAGTAAATTTTACTCAACCTTCACTAATAGATTGCTCTACGGCGAGTTGGATTTTTCTGGCTTCCCTGAGACGTTGAATTTACATAAGGATCCGACATTTGATGACACTGATATCGCAAAGTGGAATAGGGTTTCCCAAGGGAAACACGAAGTCTAAGAATAATGATACAAAATTTTGGATCTTCTGGATCGATAGTGGTGTTATATCATACATTTGAGGGGAAACGGGTTCGAATCCCCGTCCGGCCATCCATATTTTGGTTTTGTATGGCTATCCGAATTCATTCCAGGTTAACGCCGAAATGGTCCTTCAAAAGACCATGGCCATATTTTTCTGTTTGTTGCCTACTAACCCTTTCCTATCTCTAACGAATTCGACGTCAACCAGACGCAAACCAAAATATATATATCTCTTCTCAGTCTTTGACTGAAGTTCAGTCTAGCCCATCTTACCGGATATTTTTTCCTGCCATAGTTTAAAACGTCTTTTTTTTTTTTTTTTTTTTTTTAACAGTTTAACGTCTCTTTATAACAACGTGGTCTTTAGAGACGGGAAAGGATGGGGGCAAGGAATGGGAAGGAATTCGGCCATGGCCTTTTGAAGGAAGCATCCCGGCATTCACCTGGAGTGATTTGGGGAAACCATGGAAAACCCAAATCTGGATGCCCGGACGGGGATTCGAACCGCCGTCCTCCCGAATGCGAGGCCAGAACGCTATCCGTTACACCACCACGCTCGGTTTTAAAACGTCATCAAGTATCAACATATATGAACAGTGATGGTCGCTTTTGTTTCTGGGACGTCTGTTTGACTTTGTTTCTCTGGAACAATATGTCAATCTTGAATCGCGAAAAGGACTCTTAACCTCATTCCGAGTCCAGTTGCTAGGTTATCTCCGCTAGGCCTGCGATGCCAAGTTCAGTGTCGACATGTCAAGGATTCTTGAGGCATTCTGGGAATAATGTGGGCTGATGTGTATTTTCCAACAATTTTCTTCCATCAACAACTGGCTGTAAGAAAACAAAAACAATAAAAGTAGCAGGCGGGGAAAATTTTGATGTAACATATTTTCAGGATGAGTTAAATGAATGGGTCTTCTATAATACATCAGGTGATATCTTTACATATTACAGAAATTACAAATAATGACATATTATTCTTTCAAATAAGACAAAATTCACCTCGTATTATTCAAAGCCAAAGATATATCTGTAAAACGAAAGATTATTCGTCACATGAAACATTTGGCTCGACTATAATAATTTACTTTCCTAAGATAATTTATAAATTTCTGTATAAATTGTGCCTGTTTTGGGATAATATATAACGATTTTTCGTAGTTATTCCCTTGGAATATAACCAGGTATTTCAGTTTTCAGAATATCATGAAGTGTCAATAAGAAAGCACGCATCAGCAAATATTTGATGCCTTGAAATTTGTTTTAATTTTTTATGTAAAAGTAGAGTTATTAGAAGAAGTCACTAAGACGTTTGCTGTAAACTCAAGAATATGAGCTCCGTGCATAAAGTATGAGAACATAAATCAGACTTTTCTTATAGGTTTAAATTAATCGACAGAGATTATATTACTTCATTGCAGAAATATTCCCTCAAAACTAATTCAGCAACAGATGAATTTATACTTCAAATCTATGCTCAAAGATGGTCGTTTGTGTTCATTTATATCAGTAAGGAAATTTACCAAGTAGGTCTGAATTACCACATCAAATTATTACTTCCTTTGAATTGTTACAAAACAAACCGGTTTTATACACGTTTGTATTGTGTGTTGGTTGAAATCACAGAAACTGGCTAAGTCTAACGAATTATTTCACAGCAGCGTTGAACGAAAGATAGAGGATAAGTTATTTTATGGATAAAATTGAGATACGAAAATCTTGTCGAAACCATACTATTACCAGGCGCAGAAATAGAACCATGCCACAAAGTTCTTCGTTGGTTCGGGCTTGTGTTCAGGGTCATCTCCTTCCTTCCATGTATTACTACTCATTATTCAACACATATGTATCCATATCATAGCCAAAACATCACCGGCCTCCTGCCTCTCCTCTAAATCCAGTTCCTATTTAATATCAGCTACTGATTGTGTCTTGTGGAAATTTCCACAAATAAATCGAGCTGGCCTCCTTTGCACTCACTCCAACTGTTTTATTTGATACCAATAATATGGCACATATACTACCCCGCAATAAACAAATAGTGCACTGACCAATTATCTCATTTCCTTGGTATATTCCCTACTCACTCTCTTCTGTAAATTTCGAAACTTCTCCCTATCATCTGCTCAATGTGTGTTGTCTAATCGAGTTTTTTTACGAAATGATGTTCCAATAAATTCACACTTCATGCGTTCAAAAAGGAATTACTTGTTCCTTCACATTAAAATGATGGGAAAAGGTTATTTTTATGTCTGTTAGTTAATGAACTACCTCTTTTAGAGATTTGTTTTTATTCCATATTTATCTGTCCACACAGATATACTGCCCACATCACCCTGCAGCTTTTTGCAGTCCTCTCTCGATTTAATCCTATTACACAATATTGTGTCATCTTCAAACAACCTAACCTCTGACTATACAACACCAACATAATTATTCGTTTCAATAAAATGCATTAACTTATGTGTTGTATTGAGTGTGTAGCGTGTAATTCTGAGGTGATGAGTAGCTAGCATAAAATTATTCGCCTAAGTGACTGCCGAAAACTGCACAAAATCGTAATCAGGAAGACAACTATGCAGGGTCGCAGATTTGAATCCATGGTGTCTTGTCGTATCTGTTATGATGGCACTTTCATGAGCTCCAACAAATAACCTTCGTGACACAAAAATTCAGACACGCCCCTGCAAGCACACAGAAGAGAACGCACAAATATACCCAAAAAAACACACTGATACACAGATACAGATACACACACACACACAGAGAGAGAGAGAGAGAGAGAGAGAGACAGGGGCGCGAGAAGATAATAGGGCGAACAGATGCAGAAAAATGATTTCTGTACCTTATTAAAAACAATGACCACTTGGCTTGGGGATTTTCGCTGTTGTGAGCAGTGCAAACGGTGTTCAGCATTCAGTCCAGTATGATTGCTTTAGAAAGTCCATGACCAAAACCTGTTACCTGCCAATATCGTCTCGTATCTTTAATGATTCCAGCGTTGACGAAGCGTAAGGCCGTAATTACACAGTAAATTTACGTTCATCGAGTCGGTTATATATTTCAAATTCAGTTTACATTGTTTCACATGCATCATCTCGCACCTGGGCTTAGCCTCAAGAATTTAATAACTAAAAAATGAGTTACTGCTAATAGTACTTAGAACGTTGATCTAACTTCGACGTGTCATGATAATTTCTATACACTCTTTAGTGGTTCTCAACTGATGAATGAACTATTCACTGCAGTAATTCTGAAGTTTTATTTTTCGTCAGTCTTACGAGATACAGCAAAAAATGCGTAGCATTCATCACATCAGCTGACTTGATGTATGGTAATTACAATTAAAGAACTAGAGGCAAAGTATCTTGTGACATCACAAACAACGAGTAAAAGTCGTGAATGTACCAAATGTGCATTTTACGGTGTTAATTTTCTTCATACAAGGTTCATAAATGTAGTTTTACTAGTAATAGTGACGCAAGCCATGGCACGAAAGTAACTTTTTATCTTTTGTAACGACAACATATTCCAAATCCCTCCAGGTGAATGCCGGGATGCTTCCTTCAAAAGGCCATGGGCGAATTCCTTCCCATCCTTTACTAGAAATACTAGAAACATTTTAGTTAACATATCCCCCCCAAAAAAAGAAAAAAAAAAAAAAAACGCTCCGGCGGCAATCTCCCTACACATACGTCTTTCTGCAGCCCTCTTCCCACCTACTTTTGCCCTCTACTAATTTGAAATTTAAATTCTTTGAGTGTTTCTGGTAAATTATTCATCACTTCTCTTGGTAATTTATTCCAGTCCCTTACACCCTTTCCTACGAAAGAAAATTTTCCCAAACCCTTACGCCCGAAATCAAGTGCCAGCTTGTGGTCGTTGTCAACCTTGTCCTTCCAAGCACCTCTCTTAATTTTCCCACTATTGTCTCTCCATGCTTCATCTCCAGTATTGGTCTTGTACACTCCCATTACTCTCTTCATCCTCCTTCTATCGTCCAATGAATCTCACTCCAGCTCCTTATCATATTAGTTACCGATTTTGTTCTGCGGTAATTTCCAAAGACAAACCTGACAGCCCTCCTCTGCACCCCATACAACTCCTGTATTTGATAACCAAAATGTGGATCCCAAACTACACCACAATTTTCCAGCAGTGGTCTCACCAAAGTTTCGTGCGCCAATTCCCTCACTTTTCTAGCGCAGCCCCTCATCGTTGTTTCCAACAAGTGAAGGATTTTGAACCCTTTCCCTATTAACTGTCCAAAGTGTCCTGTCCAGTTGAGTCTGCTATCAAATGTTGTGCCAGGATACTTACATTTCGAGTCTTCAATAAGTAGCTCCTTCGCTACTTTATAATCATAATCAACCAGGAAGTTTGGAAAAAAAAATATGAAAAGATGAGAGCCTATCAACAGAATCCGCCTTCATGTTAGAAGAACGCGTTGACCACGAGACCACCGTTATAGACAACTTATAAATTCGTACAAGTAATTTTTTACTTGTTAGAAAGAACTGTACCAAATTTGATCAAAATCGGTGACATACGTTTCTGGTTCTCTTTTTGTACATCACATTGAACGTTGGAAACGAAAGAGTGCTGAATTCTTCAGGTGAATTGTATCGATAAAATATTCCGTAGTAGATTAATCAGCTGAGTATCTTAATAGCTGTGAATAAAATTATAAGCCTAAGGGTTACAACACTTGGCGTCAAATGGCGTTTTTGAATAAAAATACAAATGAATATTGGGTGGTTATCAAGTATTCTCTATTTCACGTAATAATTTTTTTTTCAATCGAACTGACGGTTTTGTCATTCTTCTTATGTAAATTAAACATTCACATCAGACTTTCAAAAAATATTTGAAGTAAAGTAACTTGTTGCTTCTCCAATACGTGATTGCATAATCGATATCTTCAAGTCCGCAGTATCAACAAAACTGACAGCAGACAGAATACTGACCTCATGACATCATATAAATTCTCTGGAATTCCCAGGTCCTTTGGGTGGTTGCAAAACAACCGTTTGCTATAAACTAGAGCAGATTATAAAAGTTTTCGCATTTGGGAAGACGGTCGTTTGAGTTCCCGTGCGTTCGTTAAGATTTCGGTTTTTCAGGATTTCTCGAATGCCGTGATGGTTCCTCAAAAAGGTGATGGCCGATTCCATTCCTCGCCTTGCTCCCATTCCTTTTCCACCACTAATGACTAGGCTTAAAGCAATAAAAAATAAAACATAAAAGTTTTGAGCTAATATTATTGCCCACTAAAGAATAATTCGTAGCGGCATGATGTAGCAGGAGAAACAGAAGCTCGAAAGGCGTACTAACCGGGCTAGTGGAGGTAAAAGAGAATGGTAAGGAGGTAGGTTAAGTACAGGATGGATCGGGAATAGCTGGTTGTTATTGGACAGCGAGTATAATAAGGTTGATGGAGCCATGCGGATGCAGCTGATGGAAACTAAGTTTCAGAGCCCGTATCAAGAATTACAAGGTCTCGGTGAAGCTATCCGATGCATAATAGTAACTAGGGAGGGGTGTCTAAACTACCTTTGTGGTCTATAAGGAGCACTTAAGAAGCATCTCAAGAGTGTTATGCGGAGAAACATAGCAACTCCGACGGAGGTTCTCAATTCGATTGTATGTTTTTGTATTTATGCTCAGCGATATCTACGCCAGTTGTGAACCGATATAAATGAATTTTGGATAGTGAATACTTTAGAAATGGTCCCATATTAATTTTATTCAAATCTTATGAAATTATTATAATTATTATATTACTGAGGCCACTTAATTCAGAATTTTTGTTTATCCCTTATATAGAAGTTGCTAAATAATGTTACACAAGGCAAGGGGAACGAAATGAAAGAGATTCTGAAGTTTTGTTAGATGGGACTAGGAGGTGAGACTGCATCGATTAAGACGGGATTATTTGCAGATTCATGGAAGTTAGAAAAATTAGGCTGACATCTAAAGGGCGTTAAAGAGCGACTAAAACAATTTATAGGGTGCTATCGTAGAGCTAGAAAGAAACTATAAGAGAAAGATGTTAGTTGGAACTAAAGTGAGATGGAGGTAGAATGGGCTAATTAGAGCTGGAAGTTGTTAGGCTGTATTGTTGGAAGGCAATGAAAACCTATTTAGGGATTTTATAAATAAAGAGATCTGCAATGAACTAGAGGAAGGTTAAGTTGAACTAGATAGTACTGCATTGAGCAAGAGATAAATGTGAGGTTACTAGTTGATAGACTACGAGGAACTAGAAAGGGTTGGAGTAGAAGTAAAGAAGAATTAAGCGGAATAGGATGCCGCTGGAAGGATTTTTAAGGAGCAAGACTAATCCGTTTGTGAGCTAGTAGCAGTTATAATGGAAGTTGGTGTATACAAGTTGGACTTAGATGGGTTAACTGGATTTAGATAGAAGCAGAGGGAACAAATAAGCTATAGCGGGTTTGGAGAAAGAGAAATACTGGAAGTAGCTGTAGGGGAACTATGAAGAGGTAAAGGAATATTCGAGGAAAATGGAAAGCAACTTGGAAGGAAATAAATAGATTTCGTTAACGAACATCAGTGACCCGGCGCATTGTTTCCCACCTGTGTTATTAGACTGGTATCAAATGCAATTATTCAATTAATTCCCCTGAAACTTCCATTTACCTCGTGCTAGTTGCAACGAATACTCAACGGCAACGAAACAAATTCTATAACCCAGAATTCTTTGGTCCTGTTTGATTTTTTTCTAAACCTTCGCCAATGCGAGATTATAGAAGATGGAAATAAAATTATCGGCACCGAGTAGGTGGAGCTGATGGATAAGAGTAAATAGTTTATTAACATTTAAATTTTTAGTCACGCAGGAACCAATAATTAAATGAGATTTACACTGAGATCTAATATTAAGTCTTCTGAACTGTCTACCAGTTGCATTACGTTAACTACTGTTGTTGTGGGTTTTTTGTTTGTACTGTCCGATGTTGTTGCACGCTATCACTCCTGAAAAAAGATATTTTTTCTTCAGTGTATGACACTACACGTTTTTCATCCTGCGAGAGTCACAAAATGTTTGCTTCTCAGATCCTTTATGTTCATTTCTGGTATTTATGAGGTCAAAGTTTCAAAAAGTTTATAACAGGTTCTACTGCACGTAAAAACTCGTTGGACCTCTGTAGATTTTTTTGTTGTTGTTTTTGACTGGTTTCTTTGTTGTTGTTTTCACATGCTAGTGGATATTACACAGAAATTTACTGCAAACGATAGGAAATTAGTGAAACAAATGTTTATGATACGTTCTTGTATTTAGAAACAACCGTTTAGTATCTTCTCGCTGTAGGGACACCTACTTCAGCATTGCGCTATAATGAATATTTCCGGAGGTTGGAAGCGTCACTGTTTTAAACTTGGATGAATCTATTTACCTAGATTTGGACAGGGAAAATATTGCTGTACTGTGCATGGTCGCTGATCTCACCTCCAATTGAATTTCGTCTTTCGACACCCGCAAAGATCGCAAATGACACCATTTTCGAGTGCGAGAGCGCAAGTATAAGGAACTGATTCACTGGTCTCTTATGCTATAAAGGGAAGTTTGAGCCAGACAATGCCTTTCACGCCTTATCTCAAGTGAGGGAAAGGTGGGGGCTGTAGCAGCGTTAGGATATGTTTAGGATGGAGTTTCTCTTCGCACGTAATGGCCGTTTACTGATAGCAGAAAAAGATACAAGCCTAGTTACGCCGCTTTACTTCTTTGAAAAGAGAAATTTAGTGCCTGTAATGTGCAGTATGTCATTTCCGTTAAGATAAAGCGGTAAATGAACGTTCGCCTTATCTAAATGCGCTACTGGACGTCACTATGAAATGTGGCTTGTGGTTTTAAAAGCGAGTTTTTGATTCGTGTTTCAGTAAATTTGCAGTTCTGTTTTACCCACCTAAGGCAGTGAAGGGGTATAACTATTGACGGTACAACTGGGACTTAAATTTATTAATTTTATACTGTAGTTGTGTAGTCTCGCTATTAGCGTCTGGTACCTCAAAGGTTAACTTACTGCTTTACGCCTCGTCAACGTCGATGTCATTAGAGACTGGGGAAAGCAATGGAAAGGAATTCAGCCATGAAGTTTTTAAAAGAACCATTCAGGCATTCGCCTGAAGTGATTTCACGAAGCCATCAGGAAAACGATAACTTTATAAGTCCGGGTCCCGGGTTCAAATCCTGGAGGAACAAGGAATTTTTAAGAATTCTGATTGATCATATGAGCTATCCTGTGACGTTCCGTGACTCGTATTCAACGTCAAATTGTAATTGGAGACACCACAGAGGCGGAATGCGTTTTTAAAATCGAAACTGTTGGCATACGAATTTATACGATAATTATATTTTACGAAAAAATACCCTGTGCATATAGCAAGAGCTCAGGAATTTTAATTTACAATCCGATATGCATTATTTCTAAACAGTAATACAAATGCAGATTTGATCATCAGCGTGGATAGAGCATTAACCTGACAATCATTATTGCTTATTGGTTTGACCTAAGCCTATATACCTACAGCACAGTAAAAAGTGACAAGAAACGGTAACGAAAGAAGAATATGATCAGAGCGCGGGAAGAGCAAACTAGTGTGTAGCAAAGACAAAATGAGATACTAAGGGCGAGAGAAGATCGGCGAACCATTTTGTCGATCTCTCTTCTAAGTAATACAATCGCTATCCACCGTTCACTATTAAAGCTACCTCGTGGTAGCTTTCACCTACCGGAAATTCTTTAATGCCTTCAAGTCCTTTCTCACTCCTACCATAGTACAAACGAAATTTGTTGTGACATAAATAACACGAGCAGTGGTGTGCCGTGAGTAATATTCTCAGTGAGATACATAAAATGCTGCACCTGACTGTTGTAGCAAGATTAGATGGGTCATCTAGTGCAATTTAAATTAATTATTGTTGGGTTTAATAAATACGAGTCATGTTTTTTAAATAAGTACCGTTTTGAAATTAAAAAAAGACGTGAAAATATATATCAATACATTTATTTTTACATGAAAGCCTGTACCTTACTCTATTTTTCTACATAATTCCCTTCAATATTGAGGCACTTGTCATAACGTAGTACCAGTTTTTGAAAACCCTCCTCATAGATGTCTGCCGCCTGACTTGTTAACCACTGCATCACAACTGTTTTGACTTCGTTATCGTCTTCAAGACGCTGACCACCCAGGTGTTTCTTCAAGTGCAGGAACAGATGGTAGTCACTGGGCGCCAGGTCAGGGTTGTACGGAGGATGATCTAGAGTTTCCCATCGAAAAGATGTGATGAGATCTTTAATCTGATTAGCCACATGTGAACGGGCATTGTCATGCAGCTAAACGATGCCCTTGCTCAAGTTGCTACGTCTTTTTTTCCGGATTGAACGGCGCAGATTGTTCAATGTCTCACAATAAGCTGCTGCATTGATTGTCTCATTACGAGGTAGAAATTCCACAAGCAATACTCCTTTTCTGTCCCAAAAAACTGTGCACATTATTTTCCGGGCAGAAATCGTTTGCTTGAACTTCACTTTTTTGGGTGAATCTGAATGCCGCCATTCCATGGACTGTTGCTTTGTTTCAGGTGTGAAGTAGGCCACTCATGTCTCATCACCCGTAACTATTTGGCTTAAGAAATCATCACCATCGTTGTGGTACCGCTCAAGGAAAGTCAATGCACTGCCTAAACGTTTGGTTTTGTGCACATCTGCATTTTAGGTACCCAACGTTGTTTTTAGGGTTTTAGGGCGCGTCGACAACTGGGTCATTAGCACCCCGGTACCCAACGTGAGCACAATTTTCGGTAATGCAAGTGCTCGGTCACAGTGCCATACAAAACACTACGAGAAACATTAGGAAAGTCATCACACAAGGAGGAAATCGTAAAGCGTCTGTTTTCTCTCACCTTATTGTCCACTTTCTGCACCAAACTTTCATTAACGACCGAAGGACGCCCACTCCATTGTTCATCATGCACATTTGTGCGGCCGTCTTTAAATGCTCTCACCCACTTTCTCACCATTCCATCACTCATAATGTTTTGTCCGTAAACTGCACAGATCTCACGATGAATATCGATCGGTTTTAGGCCTTTAGAACAAAGAAATCTTATAACAGCCCGTACTTCACAGTCGGCGGGACTCACGATGATCGGAGCCATCTTAAACACTCAGTGAACAACGTAATCAAGGAAGAATTAGACTGTAATGGCGTCTGTGCGTAGGCAAGAGATACAGGTACCCAGTGCGTATGCGCGGAACGCCGACTGTAGCGCTGCAGCCACGGTGTGACAAAACGGTACTTACTTAAAAAATACGCCTCGTATAAGAAATAAATGGATATTCTTTTTCGAGTTGGAGACAGAAATCCGCGTCTAGCTAAGAGTTGTGTTAGCGTGAGCGACAATCTGACTTAAGCCGGAAGTGTCCGGTAGGTCGAGACAATGAGGGGATTATCTCTTGCAAATCGACGCTGATACAGGTGAGAATGGCTGAACGCTGAAAATTCTGCGGAAGGGATCCGTAAATGCGCCGTCCACCCGGTGTATCGTGGGAAAATAATTATTTCTACGAATCCTCCCAAGAACGACCGATAAAACCCGAAAACACTTAGCAAATGAGAGGCAATGTACGTATTAGCCAGCAAAGAGGGAAAGTTTTGTGAAACCAATCCAGTGTGTTTATTTCCTTGCGTGGTTGGAAATTTTACAAATTTGTGTTTCCATGATACACGCCAAGGAGGAGGAGTGAGACGAACTCTGAGAGGCAAGAAGTCTTCACTTCCTCCAGAACGATCGCCCTGGCCACTGCTAGCCAGAGCAGTATTGATGGTTCCATTCTGGAAGCTTGGATGACTGAGTGCCAAGTCCGGTCGATGTTGTCACATGTGCTGTCTAACGTGACAAGTGCCTTGTAGTACCGAGTCAGGTGAGCTATTTGAGTGACGACAGCATCCTTGCTGCGACGTTCCGTACAGCCAGACAGACACGGTAATTATTTCTCCAGAAACAGTGTGTGAGACAGCCCTTTAACGGTCTGATGAATGAGAGTTCTTATACCGCCGGACATAAAATTTCTGAGTTAGTTGTGTCTAAAAGCCGAGTGATTTTTTGTTTTCTTTTCCTAGTTTGAATTGAAAGACTGACTTCCATGTTTGGAAACTTTCAATAACTATTATTTGTGGGAACAACTCAATTTCCTGGCGCCCTGTAAAACCCAGTCAAATCTGATGTTAACTTGTTTCATTGTAATACAAGAATCGCTCTCAATGTACATAAGAGAGTTTTTTGCTTCAGTCTGAAATTTTTTAATCTTTGTAAAGTTCATGTACATGTATTGCAATTTCTTAGCTTCAATTAATGATAATTGTTTGTTTGCTATTTTGCATCTGTAAGACGAGGTATTGCGTTGAGCTTTGTTCTGCATAGACAGATGTTTAAGATTAATGGTAAATACACCTCTGTCTGTAAGCAGTAATGAGTACCAAATAAACCAATATTTTAGGATATTTTCAAATACTAATAACAGAAGTAATGGTTTCACCTATTTTTCCTGAAATTAACATATATGCTTTGCATAAGGTAGTGGAAGGTGGCGTTTTAAATTATGCAAGGTAAGCAATTAATCTGCCCAACCGACCAATCCGCTACACTGTTAACTCCAGTTGAAAACTTGTTAATATTTAGTATCTCTCCCACACACATTAGAATACTGAATAAAAATAATGAGGCTACCAATTTTTTTACGGACACTTTAAATTACTAACAGGAATTGCTTGAATCCACGATTTTTATGACAGATGTATATGTTAAGAAACTTTAATACAAATTAGAATAACAACTTTCGTATTGATATTTACAGCTGTTGAAGCTCTTAGTGGTTAACGTCCGTATTTTTGTTGATATTTTAATCCCAATTGTTTAGAGTTTTTATTCCATTACTTAGGTTTGTCAGGTGTCATAAAACGGGATTTTGGGGTTCAGAATGTCAGAATGATATCGAGCTGAGAAAGTGGGAGGCAGTTTTGAAATGTCGAATAGTCGAATTAAATAAGCCACCGTTTTAGGGAAAAGACTAAATTAATTGCGACTTTTAATTAACAGTGCGTTCCTACCAACTACTGTCAGGAAATACCACAAGATTTTTAAAGACTATTTATGAAATCTTCGCAACGTTTCTTGCTTTATATATCTGTATGGACAAACAGTCAATCACACAAATATGCGTCAATGAATTTGAAACATTTCTCGATTTCAGAGCCAAATTCGATGATCACCATCCAGCCAGGTGCCACAGCCATTGTTTCTCCTGGTGACAGAGTTTTAAAAACAAAAGTCATTATTTGCAATTTGCTGCTTTGTACTTTAAAGTGCCACTGTTAGTTGTTACCACGAACTATTAATTTCCAACTTGCTCTCCATAATTTTCTTTGGTCCAACAGTGTGAGAGAAATTTCCTTAAAACTGGGTCATGAGATTAGACTTCAGAAATCTGAAACAGGATCGCAATGTGTTCGTCTCTTTGTTACTGTGATGTTAATGTATGATTTACAACTAATAAAGAAAAATTACATGAGGCTCACTTATTTATGCTGGTACGTAAGTATGAATTATTCATAATTTACTGTGTTATGCATTCACCTCATCCGTTTCCTACAACTTCATTTTTAATGCCAACCGTCATACTAGGTCACAACACTTTCTTGAGAATATATTGTACTACACCGTTCTGCTTCTACTGATTACTGACAAATTGTATCGTACCGAATTATTATTTGCGTTTATTAACATTGTGGAATGTTGATGGGGATATTAAAATCCAAGTGAACGAAAGTGAAAATACATTAATACTGAATTTATTAACAGTATCAAAAACAGAAAATCATTAACATACGTAATATTTATGTAGCATCGAAGTTTTTAAAACCTAATTCCATTACTAGGTCAAATAGTTGTTACTGGTTTATGTTCAGTAGAAATATACTTCCTAATAATTTGTTCATGACATTTAGTTAGTCCTCTCTTTCTTGTGTAGTTCCAGCTACAAGGACGAATCGGTAGCAAATCTATTCTGCATAATGATTTTTTGTCAGCTAAACTCGTTTTTGAATAGTATTTGTTCCCAGTTATAAATGGTGTTCAGTAATTAATACTTCCTAACCTTGCGATTCTGTTATGAAAATACACGTATCAGCACAACTTTGCAACTTATGTTAACTTAATAGAGTCAGAAAAACAAATGAGCATTAAAAAAGCTAGAGCTAAGTCGGACTTGGGACTACTCGGAATATATTATCGGCTCAGGACACCATACATGTTTTCAATCATATAGACCAGCGGTCGGCAACCTTTTAGCAGGCAAGGGCCACAAGGTGGCAAAACAAAGTAAAAATGCGAAAACTCAGTTTTCAAATTTTATTAATACAAATGAGGATACAAATGAAGAAAAGTTACAAAATTGATCTTACATACTAAATTCAGTGTGGTGTTTGAGGTTGCATTTGCCCGGCTATTTTTTGTATGTCAGCTTTCATGTTAGAAGTTGAAATACATCTCTCAAATGCTCATCTGTGAGACAAGCAGCGTATTTATTTTTTCGATAATTGACGAATGAAAAAGTTTGCTCGCATTAATAAGTGCTTCCAAAAATTGAAATAAACTGCTGAGCAAACTTTTTCAATTCGACAAAATCAGACCATAAAATTTGACTAAATCATTCATCTCGTAAAAGGCGTTTTTTAGACTCTCATTGGATTGAAGTTCAATCACATTCATTTGTAAATTACTTGGTACATCCTCAACATCGCATGAAAAAGGATTAGCAAAAATCTTCAGTTTGTTCGATACCTTCTCGAAATCACCGAATCTGTCACTGAATTGACCTTATAACTCCAATAAAATGTCTTTAATTTTCTCACTATGCCAATTAAAATCAATGCCAGCTTCCTGGACAGCATTTAGACAGTTCGGGAAGTGATCTAATTTTTTTTTTTTATCCATATGTTTTATGAAGAGCCGGTTTTTAGTTTGGAATGCCTTTACGTCTGTATGCATATCAGATATCAGTTTTTTTTCCCCCTTGGAGCTAGACATTCAGCGTATTTAATTCATAACTCATAAGTTAACTCTGTCAATAATCCAAGATCTATTAACCATTGAGGGTCTGTTAGCTCTGGAACAGATTTACCTTTCTAATTGATAAAAGTGTTGATTTCTTTTCTGAGATCGAAAAATCTTTTCAGTACTGCACCTCCATGTAAACTGTTGCAGGGTGATCTGGACAGGATATCTAATTGGGTTGGTAAACATGGAATGAAGATAAATGCAAAGAAGAGTCAGCTTATTAGATACACAAATAAAAACAAAAGGTTAATTATGAATATAAGGTGGGGAAAGAATTGCTTGCTGAAGACTTGAAATGCAAATATCTTGGAATA
>JARYHS010013631.1:58222578-58276909 GCA_031002005.1 Vandiemenella viatica | reverse complement strand
TTAACTAAGTCATTTTAAAGAGCAAAGCACTCCTGAGATATCTGGCTTTTCTGGTCCCAAATTTCGTTACAGTTTCTCTGATCCAGATTTTCAATCCTTCTGTTAAATTTATTTAGTAAAATGTGTTCATTGCCACACTCTATTCCACAATATCAAAAATGCAATTTGCTGTATCCGCCACATTTCTTCATAAGGCGTAGGCAAGCACTTTTAAAATCGTTTGAACGAGAGTGTATGTTTTATAATGCCATTGGTTTCTTACTCCATCGCCTAACTCGACAGATACACGGTTCAGGCTGAGTACGAAGACATTTGTTTGAGCCCGGGCATCGAATATAAATCGTGGAAGAATTTAAAAACGGAAGCTAAAACGTCGGTGGAAAACTATATTGAGAAATAATGTAAAAAAAGAAGATATTTATTACTAGACTTGCAACAAAAAAAGTTATTACGAAACTTATGTTCCATATTCATTCCATAAGTCTCATAAATTCTAATAATCAGCTCGTATTTGTGCTCTGTTGCTGAAGATGTTAGATGTTTTTAGGGCGATTTTTGAAGGCAATATTTTAAACTTCCTTGAACGTCACATTTGCTGTTACTGTTCATAAAACAATATGTACACTGACAGCATTGTACTAATCTCGTAACGTTTGTATTGCTGACGATTAGTGATTTTATTTACAATTGATTGCATTTTGTTCCAGGTAGGTGGTGTTGCGTAGATTGTTCTGTAATAACTTGGATGGTGAGAAGTTATTGTCTCTGCAGGTAAGTACAGAAAAAACTATCCTGCACAGTTGTACATAGTGTACGACATGCTTTGTGTTACACACTTCGACGTATTTATGTAGTTCGTAGTCAGTACCTTAGTGTCACAAGTTTATGGATTTCTACGGATGGAATGCTTACCTGTTATTCTGTGGTAGCTTTGTGGCTGACAAGTGTCATATCTGTTGTAGCGGCTGATGGAGTGCAAGAAACTAATTTGAATGAAAAATGTAATATTATTCGATTTGGATTTTAGAATGCTCATCGGCTATTTTTCAATCTAAGAGTGCCATTAATTTCATACTAACCGAATTAATACGGCGTTATTAAATGAAACCTCATTTACAAATTCGATTTCTCAATTGAAAATCTAATGACAAACTGCGAGAGGGTTGTCTGCGATAGTACGGCCATGTATTACGCAACAGCAATACTTCAGCTGCAAGAACAGCACTCGATGTAAGTCCGGAGGGCCGAAGACCACGAGGGAGACCAAGGAATCACTGGCAGGATACCTTGCGGGAGGACATGCAACCAGACAATGCCTCACCTGAAGATGCACAAGAGCGGCTCAAATGGAAGAAGACCAGTAAAGTAGATACTGCAATGCGGAATTAATTCTGAGAAGAAGAATTTAAACTCTAACGATCTACTGTTTTTGACAACAAAATAGTTTACAGGGTGCTACTGGGTGGAGTGACTATATAATGACTATTACTGACATCTTCATTTGTCGTTGCATGACAGTTGTCTCTCCTGGAATAATTGACGGATGAAGTATAGCCAGTGTTGTAGGCTGCTGATACATGATGCTGATGACACCAAATTTGTAAGACCTCGGTCGTGTATTTCATTTCTGACAGCCAAAGTTTAAGTGTTGTTGATTATGATTATGTTTTAAACAATAATGCAGCTATCTAAATCAAAGACTTGTATCAATCTTCTGTTATTGACCTAATATGACCTCAAGAACACTTGTGCTCCTGTTCTGTTCTTCATGTGGACTAGTTACGGAATCTTGTGGTCTGAATGTTCAACCACTATACGAATGGAAGATAAACTTCTTTTAATGGTTGCAGCTTTTTACTCTCTCTTTATCTTCAATGTTATACTCTTCCACAAAACTATACTGAAGATGAAGACAATGGTAGTTACCACTTAATCTACTAGCATACCCCAAATAACTTTAATTTAACTAATATTCGCCAAAATGGGGAATAGAGACGAAAATCTTTTATCGGTAGCTATACGCCTACACACTGAGTCGTCTGAACTCGGAGCAACGCACTGGGCTCCCGGGGCGGGAAGTTCTGACTGAACAACTCTCTCGCAGTTATGAGCCGAACACGTCGCTACTTAATGCAACAATCGAAAGAAAATCTGTAGTTACGGAAGTGAAATCTTTATAATTTACGGTTTTGTCTTAACTACGTTACTAATATAAATAGAACGTATCCAGTATGTTACCCGATTATATGAGCTATCACGATGTGTGGGTCAGTTAAAATGCATCCATTTATGTTTGCGTGTAATGCCGACAGAGGCGAAATATAAAAATATACTGTTTCAGGCTGATTTTTACATCTGTATCATTGGGGAGTATGTCACCTTTTTTTTTTTTTTACTTATGGCTTTACGCCTCGTCGAGGGCTAAGGGGTCATTAGAGGCGGGATGGGACTGGGGACAAGAAACGGGAAGGAATTCGGCCTTGTACTTTTGAAGGAAGGATCCCGGCATTCGCCTGGAGTGATTTTGGAAAACCATGGAAAACCCAAATCTGGATGCCCAGACGGGGATTCGAACCGCCGTCCTCCCGTATGCGAGGCCAGAACGTTAACCGTTCACCCACCACGCTCGGTAATAGTATGTTACTAATCTGGATAAAAAGTATCCTGTATCCAAATCAGTGACGTAGGTTATAAGTATGTGCATTTAAGCTAAAATCCATTCATCAAGTTTTGAGCGTTGCGGTGACAGAGAATGCGCATGCTGAAACTCTCCAAATCACATTTGCAGGAGTCCTTAAACCTTAGCATCGGGCGCCCTACAGATCTTTTAATATTAGCAATCTGACTGAGCATGACTTTCCGTGGTAGTCTTTCAGGGTCCATTCCATGGACGTCGCCAAGCCAGCGGAGTCGTCTTTGTTTCTGGATGGCAGTAATACTGTGGCACTTTGTAATAGACAGAACAATCTCGTTGCTCCTTTTGTCCTGCCACGTGACTCCTAGTATTGTCCGCAGGCAGCGCATATGGAAAGCTTTCAGCTGTCTCTCTTGCCAGGCGTAAGTGGACCATGTCTCAGATGCTTACAATAAGATGCTCAGGACACACGTCTGGTGTACAAGAATTTCGGTGGAGAGTGTTAGTTTGCAGTTTCTCCAGACACGTGTGGACAGCTTCCCAAACGTCGTCGCGTCCGATACGTTCGTCAATCTCCTTCTGATTTGACTGGTTGGATGTAGTGATGGAGCCAAGATAGCGGAAGTGTTCTACCACTTGAAGAGGGATGCCATCCAATGTTATTTTTGGGAGACGGTCTGTGCCTGAACCATGACAACCGTATTCTTGGTATTGACACTCATCGAGAACATATGACATGCACAACCAAATCTATTGTGCACCTCGAACATGCGTTGGGTAATACGATGCCTTCAGAAAATTGGTTTCTAAAGGGGGCCGCGTCCCACAAGGAGAGCGCAAGACATGTTAATGGGGACGCGAAATGCAAGATAGCTTCGCTGCCCATGTTGACTGTGCCCTATGTATACAGCATTGGACGTATTGTCTGCTTCGCTGCCTCTCCGTTTACCTTGATTCTGACATCACTTGCTTAATGAGTTTCCTCTAAGGTAAGAAGGGGTTCCTTCCACTCGGGTGACTAATCTACTCGCACCCTCCCTCCCCCCACCCACCCGACATATTTTCGCACCCCCTTTGAGGGGGGGAGGGGTTGTCGCTTATTATTTTATCCTCGTCGACGACTAAGGTCATTAGAGGCGGGATGGGACTGGGGACAAGGAACGGAAAGGAATTCGGCCATGGCCTTTTTGAAGGAAGCATCCCGGCATTTGCCTGGAGTGATTTGGGGAAACCATGGAAAACCCAAATCAGGATGCCCGGACGGGGATTCGAACCCGCGTCTTCCCGAATGCGAGGCCAGAACATTAACCGTTCACCCACCACTCTCGATGGGGGTGTTGCGCCCCCCAGTTTGGGATCCAACACTCTAAGGTAGTCATGGGGAAAGTACGGGCTGCGGGCCAAGTGCGGCCCTTCGGGCTAGTCAATCCAGCCCGCGACATGATTTGAATAACCCCTACAATTACACATAGGACAAAATTTCCTGCGTAGCTATAATAGAATAACGGTTTCCTTCTCACTACGTTTTAAGTACAGTATTATCGCATCTAATATTAACTGAGTTTGTGCAGTGTTGTAGTAGATGTCTGTAGAGTGGTATCATGGCGATGTGGAGTACAATGCGTTTGTTTCTCGTCTATGTTCGGAACGCCCCCTGTCAAAATCAAGTTTCCCAAACCTGAAATCTCACGCTCAGAAGATAATTACGATGTTTGCACCTTCCTAAATCTGTGAACATGTGTTTTCTACTATGAAGCTTCACAAAAACAGCGTTAGAAACCGATTGACTGACCACCATTTACCGGGTGTTTCAAAAATGACCAGTATATTTTAAGAATCAATAAAAACTAAACGGGCAGCGATAGAAATACACCGTTTGTTGAAATATGCTTGGGACAACAGTAAATTTTCAAGCAGACAAACTTTCTAAATTAGTTACAATTTTCAACTACAAATGGCGCTGCAGGCGATTTGAAAGATATTGAAGTAAACGCAGTCTGTGAGTTCGCCATTCTGTAAGTCGTCTTTCTGCTGTAAGCGTGTGCTGTTCACAGATTGCAAGTTTGCTGTGAAAAAATGGTTTATTCCTTAGAACTTTAGATTTTTCCAGACTGCACCGCCATCTGTTGTTGAAAATTGTAACTAATTTCGAAAGTTTGTCTGCATGAAAATTTACTGTTGTCCCAAGCATATTGTATTTCTATCGCTGCCCGTTTAGTTTTTATTGATTTTTCAAATATACCGGTCATTTTTGAAACACCCTGTAGCTAATACCTACTACGATCAGCTCATTCCAGTTTCTACCAGGTTATGAACAACTTTTTAGAAGCTCAGTCACAGTTTCACCTGTAACATGCGCCTTCATACTCTACTAAAGAATAATCAATTTTTATAACTTTTTTCTAAGTTTTTTTACCATTGTAGCATATAATATAAGTTGTGTATGATGCAAAAATAAAAATAAACATTTTCACTTATAAAAATTTGTTTTGTTTAATATTTTTTGGCCCGCCTAGATAATTTTTTACTTTATCTGGCCCTCCCCTTAAAAAGTTTGCCCATGACTGCTCTAAGGTGTCATTGCTAGTTCTGAAAAGCTGCAAAGCTGGAAGCGTAAAGTATCTGCAGACCCCTGTAATCATATAATGTAGCATTTCAGAGCAAGCTTCGAACGGGAAAAAAATAAAAATAACAAGTAATAGATGCTGCTGCCAAATACGAATTTAATAAAACACATACAGTAAATCAACGTTTTGGGTTCGCTATTACAAAGTGTATCACAACGAGCACTGCGATTGTATTCACTTTTTTTCAAGCAGTTATTTGTGAGAAAATGAGTTTTCAGCACTTGTATACAAAAAGCAAGATATCGAAGCAAAATATCGAAGCAAAATCGATATAGCCAGTTAACTGCGATGTTTTACAATTAAAGAATAGGATTTTTTTAGCAATAAATCCAAGCTCATTCATTCCACTGATTTACTTTTTCCATTATTACTTCCTTCCATCAAATTTAAAGTTTTAATTTTTTTTTTACTTTTTTCAGAATATTAAAATTTTTAATCTTGTAACTAATAAAACATATTAGAATTCATACTTGAGTTTTTTTACCTTTATGATAATAAAACTGTGGCGTGGTAATTTTTCTTCTGACGGAAGGAGGGTATTGAAAGTAAAACTGGGATACCTTGCTTTAGAAGAAGGTAGAATGTTGCTTTCCATCCCTTTACGCACTGGCCATTGTCCAAAGTAAATTAACAACGTGGTGACATCCGTTACTTGGAAAATAGACTCCCTCTCATGTGTCGTAATGTCCATCGAACTTCAACTTGCTTTAAAATTTATTGCTTCATATTCACACTGTCTCGGGTTGTGATGGTAATCGAACACCACTATGTCAGCATCCATATGATCCATAGCAAATAGTACGACTTCTTTTTAAAATTGCTTTACGGTATTATAAAACATACTTAATAAACCAATAGCATAATCCACTGTTCATTACTAATTAGCTATTCAGCATCCCAAAAATACAAACAATTTACAGTGCTAAATATAAAACACGTAACATTACATACTAGTTATTGCTTTTACTGCAGTTTGCAGAGAGTCGTGAACTGAAATATTCTTAAAGTTACAAAATAAAATCCCGCATCACACCACTATGAATAACTTTCAATGCTACGAATCATACACTATTATGTCCGTCCTTATCAGTTCCTGCAGGAAGTAAAATATATCAAGCTTATGTAGACGAAATTTTATTTTCTACGGAGAAACGCTTCAGTGAACATTATTCTCTTCCGTATAATTCACAACGTCTTGTAATCTTTGTGGATGTGGTTGTTTCTTGTACGCATGCCAGCATTGAGAATGCCTTTCTTCAACTGTATATTGTGCTGGTATTGCAGGTACATATACATTATACTCGTAGTTTCCAAACTCGGGGGCGTGGACAATACACTATTGTACACCATCGGAAGCATTATGTCTCCTTCACCGCCTCTTAGAGTTGAAAATCTCTATTCTAACTTAATATACACTGTGAATTTCCTCTGAGATGTTAGTATTGAAGAAATAGGCATGATAAAATTGTGGTGGGGAGAGTGGCCGCGGGTACTTTTCTTTAGACGGAGGCGGGCGTGGTAAGAGAAATTTTGGGAACCTCTAATATATATTGTGAAACAGATATCTGTGGGATTAATACGGAAATAATTCTTCGAACACGTTGTTGAACTTTAAATACTTTCTTCGCTTGTGAACAGGAAATAAAAACTTATAAAATATCGTAACTTAAATGTTTCTGTGTCAGCTGTTCGTTAGTGAGTAAGTTGCAGACCTTAGCCCTGTGATTGAAGTTTAAAATGTTACAGTTGTGATCCGTTTAAGATAAGGAATTGGCATAGGCCTTCTGCCCCAGATTCAGGTTACTATTTCACTACCTCATGAGTGGTCCTGGAACATGGATGTGTAGGACTGCGATCAGTTGCTCGGTTGGGAGTTTCACCTATTGGTCGTGGCACTTTTAAAAGAGATTCTGTTAGGAAGCGTCCATAAACTACGTGACTCGGTCTAGGGACGGAGGGATTGGGAAAAAGGCTACGCTGGTCTATGTTGGGTGGGGCTAGGGGAGGGGAAGGGGATGTTAGAGCCAAGCCACGTAGCTTTTCGTTCATAGTATTTGTCACAGACACACAACAGCATGTGGATATTTATTTGCGGCAATTAATTATCTACGTACGTAATTTAAACATACAAACAGTGCTGCGCGTGATTTGACGTCATAGCATTGGATTACACGTGGCCGGCGTATTTGAACTAATGGATAGGTGACGGCGCATTACGATTCGTAAAACACTAGACATGCCGTACCTAGATTTAAATTTATTTACAGATGTTTTCCGAAATTTGATGGTTTGAAATAAAATAATTTCGATTAGGATCTCCCGCGTGAAAATACACCACGCGTTGATATAATAATTCTAATTTTCTTCTTTCAAGTGAATTTCAGGGCACCTCGCTTAAATGTTATTTCAGGTTCAAAGTGTGGTGTGAAGTGGCGCTGTACAATGAACTTCATGAGGCTTATAAAAATATTTTTCCGATGAGTTTTCACTATCCAGTGATTGATAGAAATCTTTTCATCTGATAAAAGAATCGTTCACTGGTGATGTGGAAACAACGGTGACACAACAGCAGCAAATGAAAACAAAAAGTTCAGCTCTTCCTAGTTTTCTTAGGCGGCAGATACAGTTTGTTCCATTTTATCAATTAATGTACAATGATGAATCAGATTAGAGGAATGTTTTTAGTAACACCTCAGGAAGAAAATAATCCCTGACTAAACCTGAGAAAGAGGTTTTTCCAATGAGTAATAATTTTTAGCAGTGGCTAGTGTCAGCGTTTCAAACAGAAAAATAACGCAAATACCAGTTGCGTTAAATACAGACGCAATAATTTTAACGACAGTCTGTCAAGAGAAAAAGCTACGTGCCTCACCGGGGGATGGGGAGGGGGGGGGGGGGAGGGGAGTCGAGGCAAAGGCCACGTCAGGCTACGTGAGGGGAGAAGGGGGAGATCAAAGGGAACCACCTAGTTTATGGGCGCTCCGTTATCACTGTGAATAAAACCACCTTTATGTCAAAGGAATATGTACGAACACTTCCTTTGACAGAAAGGAATCGACTAGTTTAAAAATCGCATATTTTGTTAGACTATTAACGCAAAATAAATTGTTTTTTTTACTGCTTAACGTCTCTTAACAGCGAGGTCTTTAGAGTCGGGAAACGATGTGGGGCAAGGAATGGGAAGGAATTCGGCCATGGCCTTTTGAAAGAAGCATCCCGGCATTTGCCTGGAGTGATTTGGGAAACCATGGAAAACGCAAATCTGGATGCCCGGACGGGGAGCAAAATAAATAATAAGCCTATAGAATGCTATAACTGCTCTTATAGTTGATTGTAGAAGGAGTTTAAGCAGCACAGTCAGCTTGTAACAGCCCTCAAACTTAGACTTTAAATGGAATTGTGTTTTTATGAAGCATTTAAGCTAGCGCTCGATTGAAAATGATTTTGTGTGTTTGTCTTGCAATTTACTGTAAATCGGTGTAAATGGAATTTGTTTGATGAAAAGAAATTATGTAAATACTATTTAATACGTTTAAGGACAGAACTATGGAAGAGAATTACTTAAATGTTTGTAACATCTAGTATTAAGGTGAGCTACGATGTTTAAAGGATGATTTGCTACAGTTTAAAATTATTTATGTGAATAATTTTGTGTTTAAGTATCTTTAATTTTCATTTTTGAGCATTTCGTAATGATTGTAAATGATTATGTATTAATTCTGTTTGTTTAATATGTTTTTAATTGTTTAAGTATTGTTAAAGTTCGAGAAATATCTGTAGGGAGCCTTTGTAATGTTCTAGAACTTTCGATGAAACTTATACAGGGCGTTCGCCGGAAAACGCTACCCTCCCAGTCTGTTGCCGTCGGCAACTTGCTCGGTCAGTCCAGCCAGCAGTTTCCGCCACACGGCACCGTGAATCACCGCACTGTTTAACACCTCCGCTGCCCCAACAGTGCAGTGCAGTGACCCTTACATTGTTAAGAACGGTTTCTTTGCATTGTAGATAGTTTGTGACTTCAGTCTCTTATTAATCAGTGTTGTGAATAAACGTTTCTTTGCGGTTTGGCTGGTTTGGGGCTTCATACTCTTATTAATCTGTACCGTGTTTGAGTGTGAGTAAAATTATGGTACGTTACAGTTTGCAACAAAGAATATTTCTCTACGATACATATGTGAAGAAGAAGTCGTTTAAAAAGTGTCGCAGTAAATTTCGTCGCGAATTTCCTGCCGCTTTACTGCCAGCTAAATCAACAATTCTGCGTCTGGTTAAAAAAGTAAGAGAAACGGGTTCATTTTTTAACAAAAAGAGACTGTCGGTCAACCGTATTCTCACAGCGGAGAAAATTGACGATATCGCTTTTCAACTAGAACAGTCACCCAAAAAATCATTAAGTCAGTTAGGGCAGCGTGTGTCTCGAAATATGTTCAGAAGATGTGAAATGTGCATTACACAAGAGGGTCAACACTTCCAGCATCTTTTATAAGGTAAGCTAATGAATTACGTCACATTTAAATGCTTAGCACACAAGTTTCTGAAGTTTATGAAGCGTAATTATTATGAAATAGTCCGCGGCCGACGGTCGAACAATGCCGGAAACTGATCGCTCGCTCGCCGGGAGCAGTTTCTTCCTTGTAGCGCTAACAGTGGGTTGCGTTTCCCGGCGAACGCCCTGTATAAAGCGAGTGGCAGAGACTCAGAGACAGTTTTGCAGTGACAGTTTTATGGACACAGTTCACGTCGGCAAAGAGAGTTTTGAGCGGACAGTTTTAGTGTGTGGCAGTATTGTCTTTGGAAGAACTGTTGAATGAAATCGCTGGAGTTTGTGTTTGCATGCAACCAGTATCTGTGAAGTTGTGTATGTGTTCGAGAAATAAAAACAGTTAAAATTTTAAACTGGATCGTGGACTAATTATTTAAAATAATAATTAAACCATGAGACACCTAATAAGCTCTTGGAGTCCTCTATTGTTCCGGCCCTGTTCTCGGTGCAAGCCATACACTGTCGACGTGCCCCAGCATGTCTTCACACTACACACCTGCTGTCGTCGTTCCCACGGATCCATTTCAGTCGCCGAGTCTCGCTGGGGGAGAATTGCAAGCCATACGAGTAATCGCCTTAGAAGGCTTTATGTCAACTGGCGTCTACCACACTTCCACGAATAACTGTATTCTCTGCCGGAATATTGCGCCTACCAAGTTTATGTCACTCCTACCTATCTCCACACTGTTCCTGGAAAGTTACGTATACCTCCATGCTGTTTTTAATCTGCTTTTCTTGCAGTGACTAACTTTTGACTACAACAGTAATCAGTGTTCACTATAGTTGATTGTATCTACCATCGATTTAGATGCTTTTTTGACTATCAATATTAATTGTTACTCAAATTTATATTTGTTTTACTTTAATTTTCTACTTAAAAGTAGCTTTTAAAATTACAATTAAAAAAAAATTCCATTCTGTTTAGCCTGTTATATAGTTTGGATATATTCTGATTTGTTGATCCTGACTCCCTCTGTTCTTTTTCTTTTTTATGATCTGAAATGCACTTCAGCCACTTAAGCACCAAATACCATTATACAGCTTATTCGTACTGTACATGTAAAAGTGAAATATTTCAGTTTCAAATATTGATAAAGCATTCAGAAGGACGTTACTAAAATTGTACGTATAGGGCAAAGAACGTTCGGTAGTGAAACATGGACTTAGGAATACGGAAAAGAAGCAGAATTGAACGATTTGGGAAATGGTGATAGAGGAAAATAGTTTGTGGAAGAGTTTCACATGAAGAAGAGACCGGATGATAGGTCACAATTTATGACACGTGGAATTGGTTACTTTTGCTAAGGAAGGGAACAGTTAAAGAAAAAAAATGTAAAAGAAGGAACTTATTAGAATTTATGAAGCAGATAACAGAAGAGGTGGGTTAAGCGATAGGTTAAGATGAAGATTTCGGTTCAAGAGTAGAAGAGATAGAGGACTGCATTAAAACAGTCGAGAGGCTGATAACAAAAAATTAAATTACATTTTATCCCATAACATTTTCTTCTACTGAGTCATGGTTCATACCAAAAATGACAAGACTGCACTGTCCTGTCATAAACTGCTTTAAAAGATAAATCTTATCAGTAGGCCTCATCAGTTAACCTGAAAGACAACATCAGTTTTTGCTTCGTTTTGTATTGATGTATCCACTGTATTCCTACTTCGGTGCTTAAAGTCAATTTTAACCACTACCGGTACGTCTCTTATGGCTGTTTTCTCAAAGCTGTTTGATGACTCGATACAGTGGAGTCCGAAAGTAAATGGATTTTTTCTTATTTGGTTTTCGCAGACAAAGATATCATTAGAGTAAGGTGAGAAGGGTGAGCAAGGAACCGCAAGAACTACTTAATGAAGGAACCATGCAGAATCGAAATTTGTACGGCCGGTCCAGATATCCTTCCGAATACTAAGACCTACTATTATCCTGTCACGAGTTAAGTTATAAGGACTGCTGTGATTGCTGTACTCGTACCTGCTAAATCAGCATTCACACCAAACAAAACTAGCTTTTCGAATTCAAAGTTCGTTAGAACGTGGCAGTGCTTTACGCGATATTCCCATAGGATCAGATTAAGATAGGATGGATGAAGAGAGTACAGGATTTTTACACTGTCGGTTTGCTTATTAAGTCCCCTAATTCGATCTCCGGATGGGACTGCTCAGGGAGGAGCCATCACAATGAATAGAGGAGACATTCTACGAGTCAGAGCGTGGAATGTTAGAAGTCTGAATAGGACATGTGGATTAGAAAACTTAAAAAGGGAGATGGAACTACTTCTGTTAAATGTCGATGTGATTAATTAAATTAATTGGAAAGATGCACAGGATTTCTGGTCCGGGGAACAAACAATAGTTAACACAAAAGCCGGTGGTGGAATTACTGGTGTAGGATTTATGATGAACAAGAGAGGAAGGAAACGGGGTGAGTTATTACAAACAGTCTAATGGCAGGGATATTTTGATGAGGACAGAAGCTAAGCCAGCTCCAACCACGTTACCGAGTGTGTTGGATGGCCGGTTAACGCTCTGGCCTCGCATTCGGGAGGACGCCGGTTCGAATTCCCGTCCCGGCATCCAGATTTAGATTTTCCACGGTTTTCCCAAATTACTCCAGGCAAATGACGGTATGCTTCCTTCAAAAGTCCATGGTCGAATTCCCTCCCCTTCCTTGCCCCCATTCCCATCATGCCTCTAATGACTTCGACATCAATGCGGCGTAAAGCTGGAAAAAGAAAAGTTCCAACATCGCTGGAAGATGATGATGAAGTAAACAAAATATACGGTGAAATACAGGTTGATTCAGGTAGAATGGTAAATATTTAAGGAGGTGGTCGTATGAATAATATTGAGTAAAACAGTTCATGTGAACATGTGTCCGGTTTCCATTCCTTTGGGAGATAGAGGTGCTGGAATGTTATGTATAAAATAAACCTTTAGAAAATGATGAGGAGAGCACAAATAACTTATTGAAATACCTTATTCGTTCAAAAACAGACGCATATTTTACAAAAGTTTGAATTAAATTTTCGAAAATGCCACTATCGACTTCAATACCCAAATTGACGACTGAAGTCGATACGTACAGTCCCGCTGCACGTCTCAGAAGAAAAGAGACTACAGGGTGTTACAAAAAGGTACGGCCAAACTTTCAGGAAAGATTCCTCACACACAAACAAAGAAAATATGTTATGTGGACATGTGTCCGGAAACGCTTACTTTCCATGTTAGACCTCATTTTAGATTGGTAGAGGCGGACCAATTCCATGGCCGCCACGCTCTCCTGACCTCACCCCTTTTGACTTCCATTTATGGAGGCATTTGAAATCCCTTGTCTACGCAACCCCGGTACCAAATGTAGAGACTCTTCGTGCTCGTATTGTCGACGGCTGTGATACAATACGCCATTCTCCAGGGCTGCATCAGCGCATCAGGGATTCCATGCGACGGAGGGTGGATGCATGTATCCTCGCTAACGGAGGACATTTTGAACATTTCCTGTAACAAAGTGTTTGAAGTCACGCTGGTATGTTCTGTTGCTGTGTGTTTCCATTCCATGTTTAATGTGATTTGAAGAGAAGTAATAAAATGAGCTCTAACATGGAAAGTAAACGTTTCCGGACACATGTCCACATAACTTTTTTTTTTTTGTGTGTGAGGAATGTTTCCTGAAAATTTGGCCGTACCTTTTTGTAACACCCTGTATAGTTGCTACGTTACCAGGCTGAGACAACAGTCTCCATGTAGTACGTGGTAAATAAAAAAAAATTAAAACTATTATTTTAGTTTGTTACGTCGATTGACAAATACAGCAGAAACGGAATATAACTCACTTGAAAGACCGTGATGTAGCACATTTTATTCGTTTATGGCGTTTGCAGAAACTACCGCAGCATGTCAGAATTTATTTTATTAGAAGTCTTTGTGTTGTGAATTCGCAAAAATACATGTCTTGTAAATTTCTTCAATCCTCTTCAGTTTTTTTTCCAGTACACAGATTTTATTTTTACTTTTTGTTTTTTTATTTTTTATTTTACTTTTTTTTCCAACTCAACGACTGATAATCAGTTGCGCAAACTTTTGTTTTATGGTCAGTTGCGTATAACCGAAAAGCTGCAATGATGAAATCAGTTGTGATCATTTATGACATCTCGTTATTAAAAAACTAGCAATGGCTCCGCCAAGTTAATGACCCCGCTGGAAAAATACACCATCGGTAAACTGTAGTTCGCAGTTACGCTTCACTATATACAAAGAGGAGAGAGCTTGTATTCAGTTCAACCGTTTGGTACGCAATCGGGTGATTCATGATTTTTATTTGGGTATATTTTCGATTTGCGTTCTTATCCTGACTGGCGTCAACCCGCGCTGTGATCGCGTTGGGTAAGGCATTATTCATGGTCTGGCGCTTGGGATTAATGCTTCAAGCCCCGCTGGTGAATAAATTTACATCATCCGCCCGTTGGCCACCAGAGTAAGAGAGATGGCGGACAACAATTTCTAATAGCCACAATGTCTACTAAACGCCTGACTTAAAACACCAACCTCTTCGCATTGCGTATAAAGCGATGGCATACAATTCTACTGCCCATTATTTGTTTGTTGGGTAGGGACGTTAGGCATTATACTCGCTAGTGTCTCTAGGAAGAGTAATATTGAATAAATGTGTAGGGGGTTTTACCTCTCCGTTCTTTTCGTATCTCATTTACCACACATATAACACACACAGTCGGCCACATGTACAAAAACATTGGGCAAAGCGACCCAATTAAATTTTCCTTAAAGCTACCGCAGGAGGCTGTTTCCCTACATGGTGATCATCTACGCCTGTGTCACTGTACGTATATAGCCTTTCCCTCACTCCAGAACCATAGTCAACAACACTATTAACAATCACTATACATGTTTAATTCCGATCCTCAACCAAAGATACAAGATGTAAGTTTGAAATGAATTCTTTCGCTGGAGGAATATATAGCCAATATCATCTTAAAACAAACTGGTCGCTTCTATATATTTAATGTGTTGTAACATTCCTACCTCTCCCTCTAATAATTATGATTAATTTATCTATGGGACCTCTTCTTAAGATTGTCTGCATCATTCACTGTAGGATGTTTACTTATTGACTGCCAGGTCAAGAGGCAGAAATAGATGCAATAAAATAATGAGTTGATTGGTGAACTACAAAATTAAAATCATATCCCGTTATATTTGAGCAAATTGGATACAGGGATTGGCAATAGAAACTGGTAAAATGAGGCGCGGATGCAATTAAATAAGTTCACAAGAATCTTAAAAAAAATATTAAAAATAAAAGACAGCACTTCTAAACGCCGACAATTTATGTTAGTGTAATAAATACACGTAAGCAATTAAACAAGTCCATACAATTCTTCCAAACCAGCAGTTCTAAATACCAACAATTTATATTAAAGTAATTAGATTTATTGCGGCGTCATATTCACAAAATCACGTAGCAAGAGTTAACATTTGTACAGAGGCATTTAAAGAGAAAATTTACTTACATCGTTTCCTTACGGAGGATTATACAGGATTACAAAGATAGTACACCTTCCAAGGTCTGACTTTTGCTTTAGTGGGGTTAGTCTATTTGTACCTTGCCCTTCGCGCCAACACATTGGTGGGAAGAGCAGGTGAACAACTTCTAAGCATCCCTTCCTCACACACAATGGTTGCCTGCCATTCAGCAACAATCTTAAATCCATAATAAAATGTTCCTAATGACTCACTTCCGCTACATAAAAATTTTGGTTCTTAATTAATTCCTTTTTACCTATTTAATTCTACATCTTAGTTCCTATTTATAATTGTTGGCACTTCTATGTCATGTATTTATCTCGTTGTATCACAGTGTCTTACTGTGGCCCATGCAGACACCGGACTGTCCTGTGTAGTTTGGAATAAAGAAAAAAGAAACGAGGATATGAATGATGGTGATAATTAACTTGGTCCTTTATTAACACTTCCATCCCACCGAAAAATCTGTCACAAATGTCAAATATATGCGTACTGAGCATAAGTTTGAGAACTGAACCAGGCCTTTGGTAAAAAAAAATAAATAAAATAAAAAAAATAAAATAAAAAACAAACAAACAAATATCGTTTGGTCCTAAGTTACTTGGAACTAGGTTTAAATTTACCGTCTGTGTCGTTGACTTATGATATAATACGGTACTACTATTGGGTAAAAGGGACCATTAGCTGAACTTGGAACCTGAGCCACGAAACGTTCTGGGTACTATGTATAAACAAAGGAAACATTTGTGATATTTGAAAGTCAGTTCAAGGAGTCATAACAATTCCGGATGAAACAAGAATCGGTGAAAGTAAATTCTCTATATACCATCTAAACCACATAACTACCAAGTCGCTCGACGTGTCTTCTTCGGTGCCCGAACTGATCTTAAAGAATGGGGTAGCACCAGTTCTCCTTCCCAGCTGTCAATAATTTCGATGATTTTATGGAATTAAAAGTACTCTTTCATATGGAGTAAAAAGTCTTCTTCCTCTTCATTTTCACAACGCTTTTCCTGACGTTTTGGGTTCTACTGCCTTCGATGAGTTTGACTCATCTTTGGCATGGTCAAATTTGGACTTTTGGTTTCATGATAGCATTCCCTAGCTAACTCCAAGAATTTTGTACCTACCGCCAGGTACCAATGGGGAAAGTGAAGTGCTGCCATCTACCTGTGAAACTTGTAACTATGTTTTGTGTGTGAAAAATATAATTTTGGTTTGTGAAATGTTTAGTTTATGAGTCTGAAAGTTGGGATTGTCCTGGAAGATGCCTTGGTGCCTTCGTGAAACCGGCTAAAAACCCCAGTAGGACGGCCTGGACTCGTGCCCGGCACCGTTGTACCTCCCGGATTTTTTTTTTTTTTACTTGTAGCCTTACTCCTCGTAGACGTCGAGGTCATTAGAGGCGGGATAGGACTAGGGACAAGTAACGGCAAGGAATTCGCCTGGAGGGTTTTGGGGAATCCAAGGAAAACTCAAATCTGGATGCCCGGACGGGGATTCGAACCGCAGTTCTCCCGAATACGAGGCCAGAACGCTAACCGCTCATCCACCACTCTCGGTGTACCTCCCTGATCTAGTGTGCGGCGTCTTAATGCATTGAGCAACACTAGCGGGTAGGGAGTATAATTTCTATCAGAAGAAATAAAGGGAAAAACCGACAAAAGTTAAATTTCCCAGGAGAGATATTACTTTACAGTTTCATTTTGTACTTTTGTATGATTATGTCCAATAAATATGTGTTACGCTCTAAAAAATGTGGTATGGTGATGAAATTTTCTTTCGCCAAAGATACTCGAACCAGGTTGTGTCGCATTAAGCGGATACAAGAATTTATGAAATTCAGGAGACACCGAGTGAAATAGTTTCAAATTACAATATTTTACCGTAGAATGCGAACCATGAGTGTTCGAAGCGCATTTTAGATAAACAGAACAAAATTTGCCGGATTCGAATACAGCTGTAAGGGGCAGTAAAACTTATTCCATCAATCTGAATTCGAAACTCAGCCAGAAACCTTACCACTAAACTGTATTTGTCCTTTTTTTTTGCCTGAAGTGCCAAATGGCACTATACAGCCATGCTATTTGTCTTTAAGACATGGTTTTCGCGAACAGAATCGCGCAATTAGTACAGGGACTAAACGTTTGGAAGGCGGATTTTCACATTCGCTCTATTTCTTGGGACACACCGCCATTAATGATACTCAGTAGCCAAAGGTGATTTAATGAGAAATTATGAAATGAAAAATACGAAATCAAATTCAGTTTTGAAAATAAAATTAGAATCTTTAGAGAAATATACATTTAGCCATAAGCATTTATGTAGATATTTTTTTTTTAAAAAAAAGTGGAACGTAGGAATTATTTCTTAGCTGCATTCTGAATTTCAGCCGAAGTTCCTGGTTTGCAAACGTACCTGAAGATTCCACTCCCCAGATAAATAATCACGCTTCTTCAGCAGAAGGAATTTAAAATACGAAATTATCCGCCGTCCAATACTTCTTCCCGTCGTAGCAAATGTAACTTCGCACAAGTCTTGCCGTGACATACTGCATATTTCATCTTATTAAAATGCTCGGCATTCTTTCTACACTCCCGGAAGGCAATTTCTACGCTGTGCTTCCGAAACAAGCACGTAAATTACTTTTGATTCCTTTACCAACTTTGACGACAGTCAGAAATAGAAATAAAATAAAAATAAATTCTGAGCCAAAAAGTTGCTTGATTTATTTATTTCTGACACGAATAGAACGAAGAAAGAGAACGGATATCAGCTCCTGACAAAGAATCTAAAACGGAATTAACTGTAACGTGATATCGACATGGAAGTACACTTGCAAATGTAATCTGTAGACAGAAAAACAGCATTGTAACAGATTTACGTAAAAACACCCTTTAATGTGCAAAGAGAAAAGCATACTCAAAAAATTTTACCTTTCTTGAACACAAGGATGTTTGCTAGGTTTCTACTGGAATGCAGAAGTAACTAACACATAGAAACGAATAGTCTAAGATAAAAAGACACTAAAGCAATACAACAAACTAGATAGCCAAATACTTCACATCCTACACAAAACACAACGAAAATAATCCACCAACACGCATCACATTAACCGACGCAGATAGACCGTGAGCAATATCAAGAACTCTTGATGTGATATCCAAAACGGGAACCTTGATGCAGTGATAATAGACTAATACAAAATTGAAAACTGCGGAAGAAAAATAGTCGCTAATGACCCCGTCGTCGACGCGTCCTTAAGCCCAAATAACAACAAACCACGACGGAAGAAAAATATCAAACAGTAGGCTACGTATAAAAACCCCACATATATCACCGCTGAACGTGTAATCTGCTTAGTCAGATCAATAAACTGCCGAAGAAGGAGATGTTAATCTGGAGCGTAGACTTTTGGAAGAGTCAATCCAAGTGATTTGTATGCGATTCAACTCCTGGGGATAAAGTATTCTGCGCTTAGAAGCGATTGGAAGGAATTATGTGTGGGGTTACCAGTAGAATTTCCAGTTAAGATCTATTCAAGAAGTAAGGAATTTTAACTTTGGTGGCGGTGTATATATTCACATTATTTTTTGTTTGTTTGTTTGTAATAACCACTGAAGTAAAAATGATTTTCAAAAGGATTTCAGATCATTGTCATTTGTTTAAAAAGAAGTCTGATATTTATCAAGATCTCACACACATGTTAAACTTATGTCAGGGGATAAAATTAAATTCAAGAAAAATTTAAAACAATTTTTGATTTACTACTCCTTGTTCACTATAGAAGAACTTCTTTCAAGGATATCTACAAACTGATTGCCAGCATCTTGTATAACTGTACTTTTGTAATTTATGTGCAGTAGCCTACATAAACTCTAGGGTCAGTGAATCTTCTGAGGTTTACATCTCTTTTGTTGTGTAATTATTTTGCTATTAACTGACGCTTTTTACATTCCCCTGGTTCCTTGTCTTACACCTACATCCATTAAAATGACTGTACTATATTCAACTGAACGCTCCCCTGTTTTAACGGCCTCTATATATAAAAAAAGTTTCATTACTACACAAAATTTCACTTCCCAAATATCTCTCCATTTCAATATCATAACCGCTTTTATGTGATATCGGCGAATCTGTCTATCGCAATATTTCCTAAATTCCTGTGTTCGTAGATTCAACCATTTCACAAAACATATACACACTTTGGCAGTACAGCCTTTTTTCAATATTTTTCCAATGATAATTGCCAATGACAGAGGATCGATTTACGTAGGTTTAGGTTATGTTATTAAAATTACAGTGAACATTTTAAGTCCTTTCTGTTAATCCTCTTATCCCTCCTCTTCTCCGAGAGGCAAAGAACGGAATTCAATGGCGATTCATCGAGGAGATCATATGTTCCAATTATAGGATATAATTGTGTAGATGAATACTTGACTCATAGAAACATAACTGGCCTAGGTACTGTACCAAAGTCGGACTTGACGCTGCGGCCCTCATGATTCAGCCAGTATTCCATAATCACTGAGACGAATGATGCGACGTTCCATTATTTTATCCTCAAAAATTACAATCTTGACGTTTACGATACAGAATACGGTTCACAGACAGAAGAGTACAGTTTCAACCAAATTTTGCAGGAAGTTAAGCCCAATAGAGCCAGGATCATTGTCTTTGGGGGCTAAGGCTTTATGGAGGTACTTGTTGTTAGATAAAGAGTTAGCTCGTTTGATTCCCAATGGCGGAAGGAATTTTCATAACTTTGAAATTAACCAGCAGTAAACTACGCCTGGCTGTAGGGTATGCTACATGATTTTTACGACCAATAGACGCACATTATTGAATTAAATTAAATTTCAACTACCTAAACAAATGTTTTTTTGTTTTTTGTTTTGTTTTTGTAACTGCTTTACGTCTTTTTTTAACATCGAGGTCTTTAGAGACGGGAAAGGATGGAGGGCAAGGATGGGGGCAAGGAATGGGAAGGAAATCGACCATGGCCTTTTGAAGGAAGCATCCCGGCATTTGCCTGGAGTGATTTGGGGAAACCATGGAAAACCCAAATCTGGATGCCCAGATCCGGAGAATATGGCGGCCAAGCGAGTCCCATTCCAGAGGCCTCTGGGTACCCCACACCCAGATAGCAGTCCCCAAAGTGCTCCTCCAGGACATCAAACACTTTCTTGGTCCGATGGGGTCGAGTTGCGTCTTGCATGAATCACATCTTGTCGGAATCAGGGTCACTTTGGATAATGGGAATGAAACTATTTTCCAAAACATTCACGTACCGTTCAGTAGTCACCGTGTCGTCAATGAATATCGGACCGATTATTCCGTGACTGGACACTGCACACCACAGTCACCCGTTGTGGGGTGAGAGATTTCCTGATCGCGTAATGCGGTTTCTCAGCCCCCACCAATTTTGCTTACTGACGAACCCTTCAAATGAAAGTGGTTTCGTCGCTAAACCGAACTATATTTGCATAAAATTCCCCTCTTGCCCTGCAGTCAACCACGAAGTTTGAACTTCATCTCGCAAACCGTTCAGAAGATATGTTGGTTTCATTTCATATAGTTCAATAATTGTCACCCTGTATACGATAGTTTCAAGTTTCTTTACTAGATAGCAGTTCAACAAGCAAGTAGCTCAGGTTTTCCCCAAAAATATTGGCCCCCAAGTAAATCAGTTGCCAGCTGGTTTGAGTGTTGATGATCGCCTACCCGTAACATAATCCTGATGTTCAGATGATCAATTCGCCTCAGTTTCTGCATGTTGTTACACAAATATTATTTCGTGCGCAGGTAGCATAGAGTAAAAATAATCGCCCAATTTTTGATTCAAACAATACTGGAGAAACGTATTATTCGTTAATGCTAAGGAGCTATGGTCCAGTGTTAGGGAAACCGGAAAATAGTCGAGAAGTAAAATTTTTCCACTCTCTTTTTGTAGTTGTTAGTATAAATAATTTTTTTCTGTTGTATGTAACTCTACAAACATTCATAAATGGAAAAAAAACCGGCAGCTTACCTTCCTGTAGATTCTACAGTCAGAGATTATTTTCAAATAAAAACAATATTTTCATTCGAATAAATATGTATAGTATTTATTATAATTTTAGGATATAGTTACATCTTCTTATTATTTGTTTCGCAAGCAGAGATAGTTTTCATTGATTTATTTCGATACGAGTGAAAATTAAATATAAAGAAACTATGTGGCTTGTGCGAAAATTTTGTCAATAATGTTCGATGAATTGCTAGGTGGATGGTCTGTAATAGGATGAAAAGAAACCTAATCATTTGTAGAAATTGTTTATTTTTCGAATGAATATGTTCGTAGAAAAACAAAGTCTTAAGGAACAATGAGAAACGCTAAAGTGTTTCCCTAACAGAAAGAAAAATATTCGAAAAGCTCCTTATTCTATAAAACACACATTGTTTATCAGTATCTCTATTATATGTGGTGCAGTTTTTAGCGTAATGGAATCACTTCTCTTTTTCGCCAGGAAAGCTTAGAAGCTTTACACAGAACTATTACAAATCAGAGGCCTTGATTATTCATAATTTTGCCATTTACGGATTGAATTTCGAAAAATTCCTTTCTTAACTAATGCTGTTAGCACAGCCAAGAACTTAATCTTTAAAATGATACCTCAGTTATCGATTTTGGTTAACTACGAATCGGAAAAGATGGTTGATCAGAAAAAATATATTTTAGAAATAATGTAACTTATATGTTGTTGACTTTTTTTTTAAAAATCTGCTTAACGCCTCTCTAACAGCGAGGTCTTTAGAGACGGGAAAGGATGGGGGGCAACGAATGGGAAGGAATTCGGTCTTGGCCTTTTTCAAGGAAGCATCCCGGCATTTGCGTAGAGTGATTTGAGAAACCATGGAAAACCCAAATCTGGATGCCCGGACGTGGATTCGAACCGCCGTCCTCCCGAATGCAAGGCCAGAACGCTAATGTTGTTGACATTAATTGCTTAGTCACAGCTGCACTTTCCCACTGTAACAGAAGAATTTACTGAAGAAGATGAGTAGGATTTATTATTATTATTTTTAATCCGAATAGTTGGACAATTTCTCCACTTGGGTATAGAGGCAACAGCATAGGATTGCGCCTCCTGCCATATCCCATAGATCCCTTCCTATGAACAAATGGTTACACATTAGCATTGGTGCAATGTACCCTCCGCCACCCACTTTTAGTGAATCGTGGAGTAATAATAATAATAAAATAACATGCTAGTGCATCTCATTGTATGGTGTATGAAAGCCCAGCAAAAAATCTGTTTCTGGAAATATATCTACTGCCCGGTAAAAACCTAGGACATGAAGATAATTAAGCCATGCCTGCCATACTATAACAAAGTCATACAGTATTCGCTTGCGATAGAAATTACTTTTCTATGTTCCTATACAAACTAACGTCAGTGCTACATAGATTTTATAGAAAATTCGTCTAAGTGGTTCGGATTCCACGTTAAACTATGTCTCATATACGTGGTAGGACTACTAGGTTTGGTTAGACGATTATGATAGACGTGTATTGCGCAGGTGGTAAAAATCTCTGTCACCAGATTTTTCAGTCCACACCAAATTATTATTAGTGCTACGAATGCTGCTTCATGCCACACGAGATTCTAAATACATTAATGCCACCTGCTTTCGCTTCAAGGCGTCTCAGATCGTCATAGTAATCTCGTTCATCACTTTTTCCAACTTTAAGGGTCAGCTGCCTTTGATGAGCTTTACTCATTGTTGGCATGGTTTTTGGGCCGTATGCCCTTGCTGACTCCAAGCTTTTTATACCTTCCGCCAGGACTTATTAAAGGAGGACGTGAAGTAATGCCATCTGTCTGAGAAATGTGTAGCTATGTTCTATGTATGATAAGTGTATTTTTGTTTGTGAAATGTGTAGTTTGTAAGGCGAAGATTAGGGAGCTTCCAGATATTCGCCTTGATGGATGAGGCAAACCGTTTAGAAACCACAGTCTGGATGGTCGGTACGTGGAGGCAAAGGCTCATGCTCGGCCCTATTGAAGCTCTGCGATACAATGTGCGGCGATTCAGCACTAGTGTTGCAAATTGAAAAAAAAGAGCTTTTTTTTTCAGCTTTGTGAAAAAAATGGAAAAAAAACCTAGCACCCTTGTTTCTTTAAAAAAAATTTTTTTTCAGAAAACAATATATTTTTAATAAATTATAGTTTTACTAACGGAACTTACATTTTACATGCGTGTTTTATATCTTACTGAATCATATAATGTCTTACATAATGATTCATAAATGTATCTATATAGGTAACATAATTTTATTCATCCTGTATGTCAGAACCACGTTCACTAGTATCAGCACTACCAACACTATATAGTTCGGTCGGTGTCGGAATTTTCTGTTTCTTCTTCTGTCTCCTCTAGATCCATAACTTCAGAAAGAGATACATTTTCTTTTACTGGTTGTTCTTGTATTGTACACAAATGATTTTGAGATTGCAATTTTAAATTGTAAACAAAGTACACACTTTGCATAAAAACTGCGCCGATAATTCTGTAATGCGGTGTTTTAAGTTTGAATTAAAATCTATTATCATACAAAATAGGAGCTTTATTTCTTTTTCAAACGTTGGTTTCTGCCAACGGTTGCAAGGAAACGATTCATAATTACTGACAATTTAATGACTCAGTATCACTTCACGCTGAGAGTGTAACAAGTATACGAATATAAGGAAAGCACACAAAAGTAATAAAAAGTGGCAAAAAAAAAACGTAGATAAATTTAAAATTCCTAATTTTTTGAAAAGATCCGTAGTTCTACAGATATATTTGTGGGGCTGGCAGCACTAGTTCAAATAGCGAGTATCAATACAAACAACGGGGAACGGGGATTCTTTCTCGCGCAACCTAGCCTCTTCGGGAAGTCCCCGTTCGTAAAAACTTCAGTCAATGTTGCCAAAATTTTCTTTTCAACTGAACCAGAAAAATATAGCAGATTTAAAAATTAAGATAAGCACTTAGTATAAACTCTAAAACAGTCATATTAAACGATAAATGCCTTACAAATTTGAGATTTAGTAGTTATGGAAAAAAACGTGTTTTTTCATTGGTTTTTTTTACAACACTATTCAGCACACAGAGCCACACTAGCGGGTATCGTCAAAGTAATTATCCAGAACAATTCCACTGTTTTTGGGGGAAATTTCCAAAGGACACTATTTCTTGCCAACTTTTTATCTCTCTGTCCTAGGAAGTGGTCACGAATAAACTGAATCAAATTATACCCGCCCTTTATTAAATAGGCGTATTATTTCCTCAAATAATAACTGAATATATGCCACCATCTTTAATGGAACGAAATTCGTTAATATGAAGCTAGTGGATGTCAGGGTTATTTTTGTTTTATGATGTATGCTAAGTGGATATACTCGTTAAAAAGCGCTCCCCTCTGTTATGGTAATGCAGGGATTTCATTGTAAGCGGCCGACGCTCCCTCACGCAGTTAATAAAAGCACGCTACATATTCTCTTTATCTTCACAAACTGGTCTACCGTATTCGTAGCCAGCGTTTCCGGCTGTCGAGTCGCTATGCATATCTCTGTCATTTAATACTGCACTAGAACCTTCAATACCTGCACACAAGAAAAAATAATTTTAAATACTAAACGCTATCTGCAGATGCAATGGTGAGAGATGCTTTGAGAGACACTCTCATATAATTTTCTTTTTTAACTACTAGTAGCACAGGAATGAGGACAAGGTTGTTGATTAAAACTGAAAACAGTCCGTTTAATAAAAACCACAGTCAGTTTTGTGGAATAAGCCTTCTGATAGTTGTCTTCCATGATCTGTAGCCTACAGATATAATTTTTTAGCTATTTAGTGTTAAATGTGATTTAAACGTGTTAACTACTTGATATTATTTAGTATTCAACGTAATGAGAAAATTTTTGACTTTAAATGATATCCGTGTTGTCAGTGTAGGCTACTAGCATTTCGTATAAGCATTGCAGTATAAGGCTCTTATTAAGGTCTTTGCTCTGTCGGAGAATAGAAGCGAGTGAATAAGCTGAAACCACGACGGGAAAAGTGGTAGTAATTTTATGTGTAGGATGCTCTGTTTTTTTAATCGAGAAATTGCAAGGTATACGTTATGTCTATTTGCTCTGAAAAAACTTGTTGAAATGGAAGCAGCACACTTTGCAGGTACTAAATTAAAAACATTTTCGTAACAAAAAAAGAGATGGAAAATAATGTTTGGGTTATCAATGAACGACCCGGCGGCTTTAGTAGAATAACATTAAATGTAATGAGGGGCCTAGCCTGTTTTATCATTATCAGTATCTTTCATGATTGATATAAAGAAAAATGAAGAAAGAAATTGTTTTTGTTTGTTTCTGTGCACGTTTATATATTTTGTCTATTTTATCGGTAGAGTGTGACATTTCTTTATATACATAAAAACCGAATGATCGGTTACAAAATAGTCTTTGGAATGGAATACGTCATCCCGAAGAAAGTAAGGTAGACCTCAGATTACGTTGAGATCCGTAGACCGGGAACTGGAAGCCTTTGACAACCTTTGTAGTTTGTAGAGAGGCAAAGAACAGAGTTCAATGGCGATTCATCGTGGAGACCCTTTATTTCAATTGTAGGACATAATTAGGATGATGTATACTCGACTTGTAGAAACCATCAGAAGCCCAATCTGGTTAGCATACCATCTCTCGAAGGTATTTACATGTTTGCGGTTTTTGATCATGCTTGGTAAGTGCTCAATTTATGTGTTTATTACTAAGAAATCAGTTTCTGAGTGAAATTGTTTTTCAAGAGTTCTGTTTTGACTACAAATTCCCAGTTTGACAATGACATTGTTTCGTCTAATTGTTAAGGTAGAACTATGTTTCTTCGACAGCGTCATTCCGTGCAAACTGGCTAAGCTATTGCAGTGGCAACTTTGCCCGCTGAGAAGTAACACAATTTTTTCTTTTCGGATTATTAACTTCTCGATAATCACTACTTTGAATAGAAGTTTTATTGTCATTTGAAGTAGAAGTGAAGATATTATTACTAATATTAAAAACAAAATCAATTAAATTATTTCGATTATAAAGTTATTTTATCACAAAATTGATCTTGTGGTGGTATTTCAACGACCGGAAACATCTTTTTCTGTAGCTTTAAGGAAATTGTTCCGGTGCCTCGTACAACAACAGTAGGAAAATGCAAAAGCGACGGCAGAAACAAAGGTTCTTTGCTGGTATTGATATCAAGTCCACAAAAAATGAACTTGAAGACAGAAAGCTAACAAAAACAAGAAAACAAATTCATAAAGAAGAAATAAAACCACCATGTGCAGGAAATCTAACCCAAGAAATTTATTTGATAATGACGATGATGATCAAGAAGATACGATGCTTCTACTGCGAGGAAAGTTTCTCAGTTCAAAAACACAAGACCTATGGAGCCAGTGCCTAGTTTGTTCCGATTGGGCTCAAAAATTCAGTTCTGGAGTTGAAGAAAACAACTTTTCTTTTGTTTGCAAAAATTACAATTAATGTTCATTTATTTTTGTCTGTTCTCAAGTACATTGTTTTGCAAATTTAGAGCGCATTTAATAACTTGTTTCTGAATTTGAAGCTAAATGGCCACTTTGCCTGACTATGTTGGGTAAAGGGTCCATTTGGATATTTTTTGGAAACTTAAATTATTTTATGCACTAAATTTGATTCAGAGATATCTAAAATAATTGTAGTAAGTGATAGTGTAGTTGAAGCATGCAACCACTAATTCTGATGCTTGGAGCATTATTATAAGTTGAAACATCGTCAAACCTTAGCTTGGCCGCTTTGCCCTGTTCACCCCTATAATCTTTGATTCTTCATGTATGCTCAACGGACATGGATATGTGAGGTGTCGTTAGATTGTGTTATAGGCTATGTATTTTTTACCATAAGTCCAGTTTTGTACATTTATATTTCGAAATATCAGAGTAAAAAACCAAATCAATATGTAAGTCCATAGTGCTGGGTATCATTTTATGTAGCTTTGAAAGATGATTGCAAAAATATGTAAATTGTTATAGTTTACGAAACATTAAAGGGACGTGTTTACATTTGCACTCTGCTCATACACGGCCCGCTAGTGGATGCAGGGCTGGGAAGTGCGGAATGCGCGGGCGTTGAGTGCTGATAAGTTCTAAATGTGTCCTTTAAATAACGAATTTTGTCGTTGTTGTTCTAATCTATCAGTCGTCAATGCCAATAGAACGCTGCTTTAGTGATTGTGTCACCGTGATCGTAACGCCAACGTCACGCGCAGTGCCCGGCCTTCGTTGACAAGCTACAACGTCCAGAGATGCTATTACCAACTGGAGGTTATGTCCGTTATTTAAAAATGTTTCTATCTAGTTAAGCAACTGTGAAGAAATGAATTGCCAAAACATATTTATTGCGTTTAAATTAACACATTAATATTAGTTGCTCTATATTTATTTATTTTCGTTCCATGTAAATTGTTTCTTTAGATTTTTCCCCATAGACATCAATATTTCGATCTATGCTGGTTGGATTAAATTAATATTAGGTCCCATAACATAAGTTATTAAGATTTATTTTTCTTTGCTTTTACTAACACAATATACTGACATTATTATTTCAGACGCATGTAAGTATTTACAACTGTTATATAAAATACAATCGAAATATGTACAAATTACAAAGTCAGGGTTATGAACGTTATATAATAACAGTTGCATTTAGTTAGGCAAATGGAAAGAAATGATTTGTCAGAGCACTCCGTTCAGTTTGCATTTTAAGGAGTTTTGAAGCTAATTGTTATTAATTTCTTAGTTTTTTCTCACTTCCTAGTAGGTACAGCCGCTATCGAGGGAACGATCGTCTACATACCTGCCTTCTATGTTTAGTAAAAATATATATATATATATTTACTTTCGTCTAATTAGTGTTTACTTCCTCAGTATTTTGTAAAATTTTTGTTGTTCTTCTTCAATGTGTAGATATTCATGTCGTTACGTAATGGAGGGAACACCTGTTTATAAACACATTCTGGAATAAAAGTTTTTTGATGTTGAAAGGCTATTTTAACTTTCCAGCCACTTTTCTCGGCCAGGTATTAGTTTTAACAACTATTTTTTTACTAGACAGAGAACCACCCGATTCCTGTTCATATTGTGATAAGAGCCAATGCCTTCTGTTATTTTAGTTTATGTCTTCATTATTCAAGCGATTTTGACAAGAAAAGTGAAGGAAGTCAGCTTTTCCGCGTTATTTACGAAAACCACTGAATAATATATCTGGGCATATGTTCAAGAATCGAATAAAATATCCCCCTCGACTAAAAATTTTGGTTATTGGAGGGATGGTTAAGATTTCTAAAGCAATTAGAGTGAATATTTTCTAGGTTCGTAGAAAATTGCCAAAACTTGCAAGGCAATAGAAATGTATCCTCCTGTGAATGTTCGCCTGGTAGCTCTGAAGATTATTCTTTAATACTAAGGGCATGGAATATAATCCACTCAGCTGGTAGGTCAGCTGTAGCACTTGGCTCTGACAATTACGTTAGTACGCGAGTTCAAAGCCGCGTCCGACCAACCTGGTTTCAGTTTTTCTTTGTTTCCCGAATACAGGCGAATACATGAATGGTGACCGCTACCGTGGTAACCAATTCCATGGGAATCGCGTCCACCACCGCCTGAAGAACCAGATCCTTGGTGACCCCCATTGGCTAAATTTCTTCCCGTTCTACGTCCCCCTTCTTTCCGTTCCTACATTACTGGAAATTGAAATAAGAACACCGTGAATTCATTTTCCCAGGAATGGGAAACTTTATATACACATTCCTGGGGTCAGATACAACACATGATCACACAGACAGAACCATAGGCACATAGACACAGGCAACAGAGCATGCGCAATGTCGGCACTAGTACCGTGTATATCCTCCTTTCGCAGCAATGCAGGCTGCAATTCTCCCATGGAGACGATCGTAGAGGTGCTGGATGTAGTCCTGTGGAACGGCATGCCAAGCCATTTCCACCTGGCGCCTCAGCTGAACCAGCGTTCGTGCTGGACGTGAAGACCGCGTGAGACGACGTTTCATCCAGTCCCAAACATGCTCAATGGGGGACAGATCCGGAGCACGTTGGGTGGCACGGGATACATGTGGACGTGCATTGTCCAGTTGGAACAGCATGTTCCCTTGCCGGTCTAGGAATGGTAGAACGATGGGTTCGATGACGGTTTGAATGTACCGTGCACTGTTCAGTGTCCCCTCGACGATCACCAGAGGTGTACGGCTAGTGTAGGAGACCGCTCCCCACACCATGATGCCGGGTGTTGGCCCTGTGTGCCTCGGTCGTATGCAGTCCTGATTGTGGCGCTCACCTGCACGGCGCCAAACACGCATACGACCATCATTGGCACCAAGGTAGAAGCGACTCTCATCACTGAAGACGACACGTCTCCATTCGTCCCTCCATACACGCCTGTCGCGACTCCACTGGAGGCGGGGCTGCATGATGTTGGGGCGTGAGCGGAAGACGACCTAACGGTGCGCGGGACCGTAGCCCAGCTTCATGGAGACGGTTGCGAATGGTCCTCTCTGATACACCAGGAGCAACAGTGTCCCTAATTTGCCGGGAAGTGGCGGTGCGGTCCCCTACGGCACTGCGTAGGATGCGACGGTCTTGGCGTGCGTCCGTGCGTCGCTGCTGTCCGGACCCAGGTCGACGGGCACGTGCACCTTCCGCCGACCACTGGCGACAACATCGATGTACTGTGGAGACCTCGCGCCCCACATGTTGAGCAATTCGGCGGTACGTCCACCCGGCCTCCCGCATGCCCACTATACGCCCTCACTCAAAGTCAGTCAACTGCACATACGGTTCACGAACACGCTGTCGCGGCATGCTACCAGTGTTAAAGACTGAGATGGAGCTCCGTATGCCACGGCAAACTGGATGACACTGACAGCGGCGGTGAACAACCGCTGCGCAGCTAGCGCCCTTCGACGGCCAACACTGCTGTTCCTGGTGTGTCCGCTGTGCCGTGCGTTTGATCATTGCTTGTACAGCCCTCTCGTAGTGTCCGGAGCAAGTATGGTGGGTCTTACACACCGGCATCAATGTGTTCTTATTTCAATTTCCAGGAGTGTATATCGATTTGAACGTGGACGAGACATAAATCCTTTTAAGAGAAAAAATTCATCGTAATTAAGCTTAAAGATAAAACACATTTAATCTGTTCATGGTCTGGATCGAAAGAGAAACAGCTGAAGCTGACACACCAATAAGAAAAAACTGCATAAGGTTTATATGTTGTAAAAAATTGTTTTATTGAGTAGATTTACAGAGGCAGGTTATACAAGTCAGACATATATAAGTGGCTGAGTCCAGTCTGAGATTCGCAACCATGGGATTTGCTAACCAATGCCGTGATTGAAGGAACCACTTCCATGAGAACCATGTCCACCACTGTCTAAAGAACCAGATCCTTGGTGAATGCTACCGTGGGAACCACTTCCATGGGAACCGTTTTCACCACCGCCTATTAAAGAACCAGATCCTTGGTGAATGCTACCGTGGGAACCACTTCCATGGGAACCGTGTTCACCACCGCCTATTAAAGAACCAGATCCTTGGAGACCACTACCGTGGGAACCACTTCCATGGGGACCGTGTTCACCACCGCCTATTAAAGAACCAGATCCTTGGAGACCGCTACCGTGGGAACCACTTCCATGGGAACCGTGTTCACCACCGCCTATTAAAGAACCAGATCCTTGGAGACCGCTACCGTGAGAACCACTTCCATGGGAAACGTGTTCACCACCGCCTATTAAAGAACCAGATCCTTGGAGACCACTACCGTGGGAACCACTTCCATGGGAACCATGTTCACCACCGCCTATTAAAGAAGCAGATCCTTGGAGACCACTACCTTGGGAACCACTTCCATGGAAACCGTGTTCACCACCGCCTATTAAAGAACTAGATCCTTGGAGACCGCTACCGTGGGAACCACTTCCATGGGAACCGTGTTCACCACCGCCTATTAAAGAACCAGATCCTTTGATACCGCTACCGTGCGAACCACTTACATGGGAACCGTGTTCACCACCGCCTATTAAAGAACCAGATCCTTGGAGACCGCTACCTTGGGAACCACTTCCATGGGAACCGTGTTCAACACCGCCTATTAACGAAACAGATCCTTTGAGACCGCTACCGTGGGAACCTCTTCCATGGGAATCGCGTCCACCACCGCCTATTAAAGAACCAGATCCTTGGTGACCAGCGCCGGATCCGGAATGACCTTGACCGTAATCATCGTCAGAGGATCCTTGGTGTTGGGCCAGCGTAAGTTCCAGCAGCGTCACTGCTACCGCCAGTACCTGAAACCAGCAAAGAAAAATCCTCAGCAGCAGGTGTTATGATTTTAAAGGCAGCAAAAGTAGTACCTACTCGGCGAAGTGTGTTTGTATTGGATATACGAACCTATAACCTCACAGTAAATAAGTCGGAATAAGCTTTATTTGTAGACTACAACTCAATTTTTTTTTTTTTTTTTTTTTTTTTTTTTTTTTTTTTTTTTTTTTTTTTTTTTGAGTCGATACCGTCTTAACAGTTTTCTCAGACCGGTCTTGTAGTTAACCAGGTTAGCACAGAGGCAAAATGTACCATTTGAGTCCAAGCGCTGGTTTTAAACTAAGAAGCAAGGGGACACCTATGGAATACCATCTTGGTAATTCATCAAATTGAGATAGAACGCAGAGGAAGTTTTCGGGAGATTATCCAGATTTCTAGCGTCTGATGACGGATGGCTTATATATCAAGCCAGGTCATCCATCATGTCATCCATCTGTCGTCGTGATGGAGCAATAGTCAGTGACAACCAGTCAGATACTCATCGTCAGTCTGCCAGACTTAGGTATAGTCAACATAGTCGCTCAAACAAGTGTGAGGCGGAACAATTTCTAAACCGAAAAAGAAACTCTCCTCTAATGACAATCTGAAGAAAGAAAGAAAATTATATTTAAAAAGTCGGTAGCATTGGGGTTAAATGGAAATAATTTGTGGAAATTTTGTCAGTGGTTTCATTACGGAAATCGTATGCACCGCTGTTAATCTGACGGGAAACGCAAGGTAAATTCATAGCATCTGATCATAAACTCCATTCAATTATTAAAGAGCTTTAATGAAATGAAAAAAAACAAAAAAAAAAACAGGGACGACGTTGTGCCCTCATTAATGAAAAGATAGATTTTACCAAGAAGAACCATTGTAAAAAGGAAAGAAAAGGAAGTTGTTTTGGCCCAGAATCTAACGTATTATGAACTAACCACTGCATTAACTATTCTTTAACGACGAATAAGAATTTTTTGTTAAATGTTGCACATTTGAGCTGATTTCATTTATCAGTATACCCTGTTAACTCCGAATCTGCGGATCAAGGCCATTTTCTCCTTGCTCCGTTCCTCACCACATCACGCCTTTCCGTTTCTTTTTTTCCGAGCTAATCGCTGTGACCAGGAAAGCAAATGTCTAATTTCCTCTTCGCATGTAGGGGTAAGGACAGCGGAGTGGGGATAGAGCAGACTGACCTTGATTCGCCTCTGTTAAGCGAACTCACTATAGTGTAGGAAGTGAACATAAACTACCTAATAAGGTATAAATTGTTCTGGCGATCGAAGATGATTTTCCCACCTGGATGTTCTATTGCGTCACAAAACAACGTAAGATATCTGTGCATTACGTATTTGCCCTGAATTTCTCGAAACTATAGAAGCAGAGGGTGTCATAACAATACCCTCCCTGTGCAATGCAGTCACTGCCGCCAAGAGAAAGGAGAACCAATTTTTCTTATAGGTTACAATGTTCCATAGCAGTTGACACGGCAGTGATATATTATTTTCACGTTCTTCGAAAGAAGCATTACTGAATCAGAACGATCTCACAAATCATTTAAGAACTATAATTGGGAAAGCAGATGTGATTTGACAAATCGTAACAGGTAAAAGCACCGCGGTATTGAGGACATTAGGCTAGAAGAATGGAAGAGTAACTTCAAATAAGGAAGTTAGAGCGCCATATTCACTTAGATTACATCAGAACTGCAATCAAGATGTTGTCATTGGCATTATGTTGAGGGTTTTATCTTATAATGAAAATAGAATCGGCAATATTATGATCAAAGTATGAGTTTCTCTATGAAGCAAACCATTACGTTTGCAAAAAATTAAAACTGTCGGACTCGTATGAACTTCGGTCGAAAACTTCGTCCGTAAGCATATCCAGTGGTGAGCCACACAACCTTCCTGAGTAATAGTTTTATGGAAATAATGATGATATAATGTAAAAGACATTTGATAAACCTGAGTTAAAGAATTGCGCAAATTCAATACCTCATCTGTACAAACAAATACGCAAACTATACATAAAATTTAAAGGAAAAACTTTGGATTAAATTTTTTCTTCAGTGGAAACTGTTACTTACTAGAAATTTGTTCATGCTTATTTCGTTTTCTAAGCTGCCTTCGTAAAGACTGTTTTCACAGCTGGCAGCGATGCCTTATATACGTCGCTCAAACAAAAACACAATCGGAATCTCAAGAGTGTGTCAAAGTGTGTGTGTGAGGCCAATAGATCAGGATTTCCCGTAGCCGGCATATAGCTGTGATAGTCGGCAGGCGGGGTGACCTTGACATCTTGCTGGGGGATCACCCGCGCCTTAGCTGCTAACCTCTCAACTGATAAACAGTGCTGGGAACTCGCCTCGAACTAATTTTTATTATTATTATGTGTGTGCGTGTGTCGCGTCTGTTATGGCTAGACCTAAGATTCAATAGGTAACGCGTAAACCACCTTCTTTTGAGCCCTGCTTCGGGGATCGAACACGGTGAGTGAACTGTAACGATTGGACCAGACATTCGGGAGGACGCGGGTTCAAATCGACATCCGGACATTCTCATTAGGAATTTCCATGGTTCCTCGAAATAACTCCTGGCGAATGCCGGGATGGTTCCTTAAAAACGTCATCTCAGATTTCCTTCCCGTTCCTAGTTCCTAAACCTCTTCGAATTTTAGTGGCTTCGACGTCGTTGAAGCGCTAAGCCGATTAAAAAAATTAATAATAATCTGCTTCGGACTTGATGGATTTATCTGATTGTTAATTTTGCTAGTTTTTCACATTCAGATATTTTATTTGTCTAATATAAAACGAAATTAAGCTAATGTGAACAGTGTAAACATTTCAAGCTACCTGACTGATCGAAAATGATAAATGCCTTCTTCTTTTCGCATTTTATATTAATTGCGCCTTATAGTGGTCTCCTTAACTGGATTCTCAGTTTCAAAAGATTGGTTTAGGTAGACCCCCGTATGCCCATACAAGAAGTTGGCAATAGAATTTTAGACAAACAAATTAAAGCATAGAAACAGAAACTAAATAGACAAAAAATGAAATTTGAGTTGAATCTCTGGAACATCGTCGCAGCCTAACTTAGCATACCAGTAAAAGATTTTGAAAAGGCCGACCTTTGGTGCTGATTATTTCACTTCTTTGCAGTTGCGACGTAAACTGGATATCTGCTACCACTAATCCCAAGCTATGAGATCGCACAGTGTTTATCTTTACTTTTCCTGTTGTGAAATGTCTACAATACTCATAATGAAACACTGCATACCTTTGTAATGATCCGATATGACAACAGTTTCCGTAATGTAGCATTTTCCATAATTTCGCTGTTAAAACTAATAGCTTTAAGAAAAATTGATTAAAAAGTTACCCAGTATTGATGTAAAACCTATTCTGATTTAACTGAGAAACTCATAGGTACGACTAAGTGTTAATATTTTGGCCTGATATGCGATTAGACGTGAGTTCGATCTTCGGGTCTGGCCAACCTGATTCTGGTTTTGAGTGGTTTTCCGAAATCAAGCGAATTTCCGGATGATTCCTTTGACAGAGGATCTACCCAATACTAGTTCTTACGGAACAACAAATGTTTAGTTAGCGTTCCAACAATTTTAGCAACAATTATTCACTACATTCTTTATTGTTAGCGTAATTATGCCGGAAATTCTTCTGACAGCACATTTTGTATTCCTAGCTAAATATAATTAATAACGTTACAAAATATAGTCTTCTTGACCAAACTCTTGTACCTACACAATGCAAGTAGATTTCCATCATGTTTGTTAGAATCTTAGGGCGTTTTATAATGACTGATTTCCTCCTGAGGTATTAACCACGATTTATATCGTACTTTTCGATTTACCACCGAAACGATGATAACATAGAGTTTTCCATATGAGCCATGATAGTACTTCAGCTCATGCATGAATGAACGAAACAGGTTCTGTTTATCAATGACTTCTCCGTGACCAGAGTCTCATAAATTCTGAAGAGATAGAGGCAGAATTTTGGTGATCAATGGAAACTGTTCCATCAGATGCGCGGGGTTGCCCTTGGGATCATCGGCAAATGTCAAATGTTTTTATTGTTTATTATTACCATACTGAAAAAGGAGAGATGTCCTTTGCGAAACTATGTATACATATTACTTTAGTCCTTCTTGTATGCCTAATCGTTTTATGGATTTTGATGTATCAGGTGTGACGTCACGAGTGTTACAGGCGGTTTTTTTTAAATTCCAGTATTGTACACACAAAACAATATGTAAGTCCATAGTGTTTGGTATCACTTTACTTTGAAAGATGATTGTAAATATACAGGGTGTACCTAAATGAATATTGGAGTTTTAACGCTTTTTCGTATTTATTACATAAAATGTAAAATTATAATTAATGCATGAAATGAAAGAGCAACTCCAACAGTTATACCTACAATCTTACAAGTGTTCAATGTGAGCAACACTCGTCAAACGGTACACATCAAGTCGATATCCCATTTCTTTCCAAAAGATGATTAGTGTTTGTGGTGTAATTGTTGCAACAGCTGCCTCAATCCTGTTTCTTAGGTCGGGTACGTCAGCTGGTAGTAGAAGCACATACACAAGATCCTTTATGAACCCCCGCAGGTAGAAATCACATAGCGTCAGATCGGGAGTGTGGCGGGCATGCGAAACAAGCTCTGTCTTTGGGCCCTTTGCGGCCAATCCAGCGGTCGGGTACAGTGACGTTCAACCAATCACGAACGTTGTTGTGCCAGTGTGGTGGTGCACCATCTTGCTGCCAAATGATGTTATTTGATTAGTCTTCTACCAACTGGGGAAATAGCCATAGTTGTAGAGCATCAAGGTAGAAAGTACCAGTTACAGTTGTTTCTCCAAAGAAAAAAGGCCCATAAACTTTCCGCCGAGATATGGCGCAAAAATCATTCAGTTTAAGAGAGTCTCGTTGTAATTGCACCATCTCGTGAGGATTTTCTGAGCCCCAGATGCGCACATTATGAGTGTCCACATGCAGAGGCGGCACTAGCAAGTTTTTCAGGTGGTGCGAGATCTCATTGTGGCGCCCCAAATGAGCAATCGCTTATTCGTAATTAAGGTGTCCATATAGATAGACTGAAGGGGTAATATACAGTTTTTACATCCTACTAATATTATAAATTTAAAAGTTTGTTTGCTTAGATGTTTTTACTGTTTTACATCGAAAAGACTGAACTGCATAGGATAAATTTGGAATAATGCATTGCACAGTTGTTATCTCATTTACGGCTCATACTCAAAAAAAATCTTTACTTTCTTCGGCATCTGACTGGGTTAGTAATAGGAAATGCTCCAGTCTGAGAATCAATTTCTCTAGCTGTCTGTTGTCAGAGCCGTTACTCTTTCTCAAATTCCGAACTGTTTTTCAGCAACTATTAAGAGTTTCATAAATCCACTTTCAGTCTGCATATCCTTTGCTTACAATGATTACTCGAAACAATGTATTATACTCGTACCAAGTCACCACTGTAATTATGAACTCAAATTGCTCCACGATCTGGCTAAGTGACAAGGCATCTGCTGCTGCAACTGAATAATTCGTTTCAGAAGGGCGTCACGAAGAACTGTAGCGATTATCACAGGATCCTATTTTCCTAGCAGTTGCAATATACCCAGGAAGTTACCATCATTAGAAACTTTTAGTTTTTCAGATCCAAAGCTTCCTCTGAACAAGACATCATTCATTAGAGGATAGCAACCCACTGTGCGCAGTCTAGCCGGAGCGCTCGTAGTGATCACTTCCGTGTTCTGAAGCTAAGGCATTCGAGTAAACAGAAAACGCATTCACGGTTCGATCGTCCAGTGAAGTGCATATCAAGTTATGAACGTTAAAAGACATTTAATACAAGTGTTCAGTAACTATCATCTGCTAAGTGCTTGGGCCTTGCCCTAATATGGCAGACCCTCCCGATACGGGGCAACTAATCAAATCGGCGCTGCAGTCGTGCTACCATCCAGAAACGGCTGCCTCAATTTCTCCGATGATGTACAGCCAACAAGAAATGCAGCTACAGCCTCATCATCCTCAGCCACCGAACTATCCAGGTAATGGCGAATTGTCTGCAAGCTGCACTACGTCCGTAGAATTTCTGACCAATGTAGAGCCGGAAGAGCGGCAGGTTAAACGGTCTCGCGTAGCGGAAAATTGTAACGTGCTAGTAAACGAGGAGATGCTTTTAGAAACTATAAATATACCAGTCAGCGTTTCTCAGGAGATAGTTTCCTTGCCAAAAGTCCAGTGTTTTCCAATTTCACCAGCCGTAGAATGTGACAGCCGCGATTCTACTCAAACTGCAACTGATGAAGAAATGATAACTGACATCGCAAGTAATGCTGCAAATCGTGAAGGAGTTCAAGCTATAACACCCCAAGATCAGAACCCAGTTAAAGAGGGCATTATTCCGCAGGCGGCAAGCTCTAACGTAAATTCCAATCGGGACAGAAGCAAGAACAACCGTTACAGTCGCACAGACATCGGGCCATTCTACGTTTTCGTAGAAAGTGGAGATAAAAATATCGGAAGATTACATCCCATGTCAATAGGCAAAATTCTCTACACACACAATGCTGCATATAAACAAGACATCATTAATATCATAACAGCCGGTAGAAACAGATTAAAAATTGAAACTAAGTCTGCAACTTCAGCCAACATGTTAGTACAGTCCACAGTGTTCAAAGACAGGAATCTTGAAGCATACATACCAAACTTTTTAATAAATAAACAAGGGATTGTTAGGGACGTAGACGTCAGCCTATCAGAAGAAGAAATCGAACAAGCTATAGAAAGTCCTTACCCAGTTATCTCCGTGAAAAGATTCACCAAGAGGAGCACTTACCAAAACAACGAAAGAAGGATTCCGATACCGGTATGCATGATTACCTTCAGATCTCAATCCTTACCAGACCATATAGCAATTTTTGGAACACGGTGTTCAGTTGAGCCTCATATTCCACAAATACTAATTTGTGCCAATTGCTTACGTTTTGTACATCGCATGACACAATGTCGCAGTGCCACCCGTTGTAATAAGTGTGGGGGCCCGCATACGATGGATTCATGCACTAGCAAAGGTGATCCGCGATGCGTTCACTGTCAGGGCCCACATCTATCCAATGATAGACTATGTCCAGTATACGTACAACAACTTAAAGCACGCGAGGCCGTGGTCTACAATAAAGCTTCACCAATGACGAGTTGGAAATCCGCCCACAGACAGACGTATTCACAAACAGCCTGCCTCGCGCCTTCCTATCATGATGAAAACCAATTCCCTCCGCTCCCACCGCCTGCATCGTCGCTTCCGAGTTCAGCCTCGCCAAAGGCACTCCAAAACAACCCTATTATCCCCACCTATCAAGAACAAGAGATACGTCACCAATCCAAAGCACACACTATAAACCAAGTGCTTCAAACTCCCACTGCTACGGGCCACAACAAGCAAAGGCCAGCAGCTCCAAAATCAAAAACGCCCCATTATCCTCCTGTCCATCAGAGACTGTATATACCACAGCATTTACCTACAACTCCCATCATACAGAATCCTTACCCTCCGCAATTCCAGGATAAAGAGAAGTCTCCTTCAGCAGAAAATGCAGTGCTTATAGAGCACATATTGTAAATAATTTTGCAGATAATATATGAATTCCAATCATCTCCATCTGATACTCTCCATCTTGATCCGCTCCGCCATCTTCTCACCAGCTTAGTAGTTAACAAGTAAAGAACCCATAACAACTACCCACCTTAACCGAGTGCTATGTCGCATACAATTTTACAATGGAACTCGCGTTCTCTCGCTGCCAACCGAGAGTCATTTCAGAGAGCATTAAGTACGATGAACGTATCCATTGCTACCCTATCAGAAACATGGCTGAAGACAGGAAGGAATATTTCATTTCCAACATACACCGTGTATCGCAATGATCGTCAAGATGGCTGGGGAGGAGTTGCAATTGTAATTAAAACCTTAATACCACATACAGCGATCGCTATAGATCACGCCCATATAAAATCTTTTCAAGCAATCGCCGTTAGAGCGCTGATAAGCCGACAGGAAGTCACCATATTATCCCTGTACTGCCCACCTAGGAACGTCATCACAGAGCAGGAATGGCGCTATTTCATGCAACAGTTGGAGCAACCGCTACTAATCTGTGGCGACTTTAATGCACACAATACGACATGGGGGTGTGAATTATCAGACGTTTACGGAAGGACACTCTTGGAATTAATAGAAGAATATGAACTATTTATCTTAAACGACGGATCTGCAACAATACTTCCCCTGCCAGAACAACGGAAATCCGGCATAGATATTTCCCTGTGCTCAGCATCGCTTTCCTCGGAGTTCCGTTGGCGGGTCCTCCCTTCCACAATGGGATCCAACCATTTCCCAATAGAAATCACGACCATAAATCCAATCAATCTCCCTCCATACAAACCTTATTCCAAATGGAAATTAAATCAAGCAAACTGGATTAACTAAAGACGAATCATGGAAAGGACTACCGACGGTATTCCAAATACGCTCCCTATAGCTGAAAAGTATAACGCTTTCATAAATAACATCAACTACGCAGCTAGCCAATCTATCCCACAAAAGAAGACTATAACTCACCCGTGAGGAATAACAGTACCATGGTGGAGCCCAGAATGTGGAAGGATCATCGCAAAAAGAAAACTAGCTCTGAAATACTATAAACTAGACTTGCAACGAATAGTATATTCGGCCATACGCCGAATACCGAATACTCGGCAAACTTCATGGCCGAATAGCCGAATATTCGGCAAAAGTATTCGGCCGGAGTGAGCCAAAATCTGTATTGCTGTGCTTGTCTCTCGCCCGCCTGTTAAAGCAGAGTTACCTCCCACCACTCTGTGCCTTTTTTAACAAGCTTGAAGTATGGCCTCAAGTATCTACGTTGGATTATTTATGACATTACTTTTTTTTCTTAAGAATAACATCCAATGAGGTGTGAAGATGGAAAAGCTTTCTTACGATAGTTCATAATACGGGATAAGCAATTGGTATAACCTTCTTAAGACCGAATTGCTGATACCACTTACTGAACTGCCCCTACATAGTACGGTAGTGATTACTTCGATCAATAATCTTCTTGAAGTATGATATGCCATTCTTCACCATATGGATCGATAACAGAGTGCAGTATTTCCTTAGTCACAACATCCTCATACCTCGTTTTTAAGTCTGGGAGAAGGGCATTTAGACTAAATGTTGAATATAGGCCGAAACGTCATCATCCTTAACGTTTATCAGTTACAAGTTGGAGAACTGGCTTCTGTTTTGTTTGAATATATTAATTCTGACAAGAAAACCTAAAATTATGGCAATGCAGGGTTGGCTTCAGTTCGTTGTTTCATTCATACTCTCCAATTAATTGTTGTCGATAGTCTGAAAGTTCAGTCAGAAGTGATGGAAATGATAGCTGCAGGAAGGAGGAACATGACTCATTTCAATCATTCCTGTATTGCGCAAGAAAAACTGCATAAGCAATTGGGTCTCCCCGAGCATGAATTGATGCAAGATGTCAGTACGCGGTGGAATTCCCCATATTATATGCTTGAAAGGCTAATGGAGCAAAAACGGGTAATTTCAGTGTATCTCACCGACTGCTATATTGTCAACTTGACTGCTGTTCAATGGGAGCTTTTATAGCAACTTTTGAAATTACTACAATCATTTGAAGAACTAACAAAAATCACCAGTTTCGGATATGCATGCATTTCCGAAATTATTCCGTATGTTGTTGCTCTAACGCGATATTGCAATAAAACTAGCACATCAGAGCTAACAGCCAACTTAAGTCAAGAGAGACTTGTCATGCAACAAGGGTTGAACGAACGATATGAAGACATTGCCACAAATAAAAATTGTTTGTCGGCTACCGCTTTGGACCCTAGCTTCAAAATTAATGTTTTCACCAGTCAACTGCAACGAGAAAAATCAAGGCAGTATATTTTGATTGATGGTCTAAAGACGTACTGTGACGGCAACGCGAATTCGTCTCCTATTCAATCCAAGAGGATGACGGAAGAGTCGGGTCACAGTCAGAGTACACACTCATCTTTTATGGATTGTTTTGAAGAGATTGTTACAGAGAAAAGTACTATCACTGCAGGGACATCACAAGAAAAAATGCTTCTGAAAATGAAATTGATATTTATTTAAATATTAATAGTATATCATGGCACGATAATCCGTACATTTGGTGGAAAGCAGGAAGAGAGAAATTTCCGTGTTTGACAAAGCTTGCAGCAAAATACTTGTCCGCGCCAGGAAGCAGTGTTTATTCTGAGCGGCTTTTCTCTGAAGCTGGAAATGTCTACGAGAAGAAAAGAAGTAATCTACTACCTGACAATGCAGAAAAATTAGTATTTCTGCATCACAATCTTCCACTCCTATATTTCAATTATGATGGTTCCATTGAATATGTATTTAATATTTTTGTTTTGCTTTGACATCGTGTAAGTTTGACCATGCACGATTATTTTTTGTAACTGTAAGATAAATACATTACCATGCAATGAATCAATCATTTTATTTTAGGCAATTATCTAACTAAAAAAAAAAAATCCTAAGTATTCGGTATTCGGCCGAATAGTACCTAGATATTCGGTATTCGGCCGAATAGTAAAAAAGTGGCCGAATAGGCCGAATACCGGATAGTTGCCGAATATTCGTTGCAAGCCTACTATAAACAGTTTCCAACCCGGGAAAATTTTCTAGGCTACAAAAAAGCAGACGCAGAAACGAAGAGGACACTGAAACACCAGAAGAAAGAAAGCTGGAAAGCCTTTTGCAGCAAACTTTCCAAAGACACGCCGCTCTCAAAGATATGGTCAGCCATAAATAAATTCAAAAAGAAGTGTGTACCCACCCGCTCTCTCCATTGTTGGACTGAAGAATTCGCCGACATTGTGGCCCCGCCTTCGGTAGCTTCTCCACCTGAGCCGTTACAATCGACTTCTACAGGTGAGAATCAGACGTATCTCATGCGGCCCTTCAGACAAAACGAGCTGGAAAGAGCCCTCAAAAAAGCATCAAACACATCTCCAGGGATCGACGGAATTCACTACAGCGTGCTCGCCAATTTGCCAAGTAACGCAAAACAACTCCTCCTTCAACTTTTCAACGTAATTTGGATTACAGGAAATTTTCCTGAAGATTGGACTACACACATCATCGTACCCATCCCAAAGCAGGGGGAAAACCCTAACGATGCCAAGTCCTACCGACCGATAACTTTGTCTTCTTGCATCGCCAAAACATTTGAACGACTAGTGAAACAACGATTAGAGTGGTGGCTGGAACACAATAATCTATTACCCAGGACTCAGTTTGGATTCAGGATGGCACATAGTACGATAGACAACCTCAGTCTTCTAACTGCAGATATAGAGAAGGTATTCACTGAAAAGGGATACTTAACAGCCATATTCCTAGATATTTCAGGAGCCTATGACAATGTGGTGCCAACAGTGCTGCTCAAAAAGCTAAAAGAAATTGGCATCCCAGCGCGGTACTGCCAAAACATCTACAATTTGTTTCGTCAACGTACCATATATATACGAAAGCAAGATAATACCTTTTTCGGACCTAGAACACTATCGAAGGGCCTACCCCAAGGATCAATCCCCAGTCCGCTATTATATGCCATGTATACCGCCAATCTGGAAAAAATCTTTAGCACGCATATAAAAGTATTACAGTACGCTGATGACATCTGTATATATACCATGTCTCTCTCCTTGTATTTAACCTATCAATGGCTATCGGATGCGGCAATAACTTTATCTGTATGGACATCTGAGTGTGGACTTACACTCTCAGCACCTAAATCAACTGTCGTGGTGTTCACAAGGAAGCGCTGCACATTCGGAGAACGCACCATACGGCTGGGACCATATACCTTCCCAATAGAAACGTCGGCTAAACTTCTGGGCCTATATCTGGACAGCAAACTAACATGGAGCCGCCATATAAACTACATATTACAGAAGGTTGGAAAAGCGCTGAACATACTCCGATCCATCACAGGAACATGGTGGGGAGCAGATCCTTCTACTCTACTAATCTTGTACCGATCCTTAATCCGTCCAGTAATAGATTATGGAAGCACCCTGTTCGGAAACGCGCCAAAATACGTCTTGGAAAAACTGGACAGGGCTCAACATAGGGCCATAAGATTATGCCTAGGAGCAATGAGGTCTAGTCCTACCAATGCTTTTCTGATAGAAGCAAAGGAAATGCCCCTTTCTATACGCCGGGAACTTCTTACAAACAAATATCTCATCCGCATCTTTGCTATAAAGGAACATCCTTTACTAAAGAAGCTGTCAGTAATGAACAGAAGACTCACGAGGAACGGACCACCACCAGCGAAAAGAGTACCTCTACTATCAAAAGGATACAAGGAATATGAAAAGATTAAACCACTCGTATTAAAAAGACGCATTATTCCAGGCTTCCTGTATCCATACGAATTTCAGTTTCGGAAACTACAAATATATTATCTACCAGAAAATATCATCCGGAGTAACAACATCAATACAGCAATTTCACACTTCTTGAACAAAACTTGGCCCAACTACATCCATATTTACAGCGACGGCTCTAAACTACGGAAGGTACAGGATACGCCTATTATTGCCCACATACTAACGAGTACGGACAAACATTACTACCTGCAGAGACGTCAATTTACACAGCGGAAACCATAGCCATGTGCGCAGCTATCAAGTACGGTCTAGACAAGCACTTTCCAAGGATCTTAATACTTACTGACGCTAAGAGCGCTCTCCAGAAATTACAGAACCCAGTATGGAGTAACAAAATGCACCAATACCTGTATGAAATAATAAGATTAGCTTCAGAAGCTTCTGCAGTTGGCATACAAGTACATTTTCTCTGGATTAAAGGTCATATAGGAATAATGAACAATGAAATCGTCGACCAGCTAGCGAAACAGAGCATCAACGAAGGGCACTTTGCAGGCATTCAGCTACCTTGGAGAGATTTCATACCACTAGTCTCTAGGAAGGCATACCTCAGTTGGAATGAAGACTGGTCCCGGACGCAGCTACTAAGAGGAAAACACTACTCAGCAGTACAACCTACAATACCGAAGACACCGTGGTTCGCAGAGCACAATATTGCAAGAAGACACGCAACAACCATTATTAGAATGAGACTAGGACACGGTTGTTATCCTCACCACTTATGCCGCCTTCATATAATAGAAACACCTATATGCACCTTAGACCAAGAGATTTCCGACCTCAATCACATCATACTCTCCTGTTCACGGTTCCAATCACAACGCAAACGTTTTTACAGGCGCCTCGAACAGCTTTCAGTCAAATTCCCAGCGAGCGTTACCACCATTCTTCAATCAAGAAATGTGCAGATCTACAAGGCAATAGTTCGCTTCCTTCAAGACACAGAACTGAAGATTTGAAGCCTCCAATACTCTGTAAGAAGAAAATAACAAACAAACATTAATGTATAATGCTGGCTAAATGGTCTCAGACCAAAGGCCAAATAAATAAATTAAAAAAAAAAAAAAAACACTGTGATTTTTCGTTTTCAGACTGTATTTACAAATGCTTGTCTAGTACATTGAAGTTATTTAATAGAATCAACGCTTCTATCCAACTGAGCATAGTGTGATTGTGATCTGAGAAAGTTTCGTGAGTTTTGAGACGCTCTGATTAGTAACTCGAGTCATCGAATCCTTCTTTTCCCAAATAAAAATGAGACCTTCTGTTGAATAAACAACTTATAAACAATATACTTTATATGCAGATTTAGAATAAACTAGCTATCTACTTTTATAACTTTCTCCATTTGGTGTTACTCTTTGATATTGCGTATTTGAAAAATGACGTCTATGATTTTTTTATTTTTCGTTGCTCGATTAATTATTCCATCTCTGCCAGCAGGGTGAATGAGCGACAATTTTGAAATATCGTCATAATTTGTACTTTGATAAAGCGGCGGTGGTGGTAAGTCTTGTATACCAATTTGTAATCTTTTGATCAGCAGACGACGTTCCAGCCGTAGATAATTTTTCTCGCAAATGCTGCTCTTTATCATGAGCCTCGTCTGAATAACTTCCATTAAAAGTTTTCTTCCGCCTCGTGTTGAACTAGTTCTGGTGACGAAGATTCAGACGACTTCTAAAAATATTGCTTGTAATTTTGAAGCCTTCTCAGTTTCGTCTTGCTTTTGTTTTCTTTTTAAGTATTGTGCGCCATACATTTTTTTTTTTTTTTTTTTTTTTTTGCGATTGGCGACATGTGTTGTTTGTAAAAGAGAGATAAGTTTAGTAAATATTTACGAAACCAACGTTAATTGTAATCACCGAGGATGTAATATGGTAGAAAGAGATAAATAGGTTGAATCTCGCCCCATGCACATGTACCAGCATGCATGAACTTCAAGACTACAATCGAAAAGGCAGAAAACAGGTGCGACAGGCGCGACGCGGCATCGGAAGGTGCTAACTTTGGAACGAGTTGTGAGAATAACTCTAATTTACTCTATTCTATGATACCATACGACTATGCATTAAGCTGAAACTCTTGCTTTTATAAACTCTTCTGGATGATGTGTGTTACAATAATATGTGAACAGCAAGCTGGGTTATTATAGAATTTATTTTTCATTTTTCGCGCACACGATCTGTCGATGCAGTTTTGGCGCCCCCCATATGACAGCGCCCGGTGCGGTCGCACCGCTTGCACCGCCCCAGGGCCGCCGCTGTCCACATGTCCACTAAGGTGAAATGTCGATTCATCACTGAAAACCACATGATCCAGAAAATCTTCATCGTTGTGCCATTATTGCTACTAGCGCTTTCTAACGGATGATGGAAGAAACATTGCGCGCACATGCGCACGTGTACCAACAAACAAAAATGTTTGAGTTGCTCTTTCATTTCATGCATTAATTATAATTTTACGTTTTGTGTAATAAATACTACAAAGCGTTAAAACCCCGATATTCATTTAGGTACACCCTGTATTTAAATTGTGATAGTTTACATTACATCAAGGGGGCGAATTTAAATTTGCACGGCCAGCCACTGGATGCAGGGCAGGGAAATGATCAGTGCACGGGCTTTGGGTGCTGAGATTTAATGCACGTTTCCATGAAAGTACGAATTTTGATGTTGTTGTTCTATGCTATCTACGATCAATCCTAATAAAACGCTACTTTTGTCATCGTGTTCGTAACGCCGAAGTCACGTGCCTGACCTTTGTTGGTGGACTACAACGGCCGGAGATGTTGCTACCAGCTAGAGGTCATACGCGTAATTTAATAATAGCTCTATTTACGTAAGTATCTGCGCAGAAATTAACTGAAAAATAAATGGAAGAAAACAACGTACTCCTTTAAAATTAACGAATTAATTATTAATAGCTTTATATTTATTTATTTTCGTTCCATGTAGATTGTTTTCCTGCATTCTTTCTCGATATATATAAATATTGTGATTTATGGGGCGTAGACCAGGTTTAAAACTAATATTATGCTGTATAACGTAAGTTGTTAAGATTTATTTTGCTATGCTCTCACTAACGCAATGTTACTGACGTTATTATTTCAGACGCATGCAAGTATATCGCTATGTAAAATACAGTCGAAATATGAAAAAATAACAAAATCAGTGGTGTGAGTGTTATTTATTTAAGCAAAATGAGACCTAATGATTTGCCAGAACACACCGTTCAATTCAACATTTTTCGCGGCTTTGGAATCTAGTTGTCAATAATTTCTTTGTGTTTAGTTTTTCCTAATTTGGTAATCCGTACTTCGGTACATCCACATACCTTCATACTGTGCTGTACACGTTTAATGAATTTACTATTTTGTTTCTTGACTTTCGTTTAATTTGCGTTTACAATTTGATTATTTTATAAAAGGTTTGTTATTCTTCTTCAAGGTGTAGATATTATTGTTGTAATATCATGGATACTATATCCATTTATCGCACTAACTTTCAGCAATTAAAATCGTCGATGTCTACGAGCTTGTTTGTAACTTTCCAGCTAGTTCTCGCAACTACATGGTGTTTCAAAAATGACCGGTATATTTGAAAAACCAATAAAACTAAACGGGCATTGATAGAAATACACCGTTTGTTGCAATATGCTTGAGACAACAGTAAATTTACAGGCAGACAAACTTTCGAAATTAGTTATAATTTTCAACAACAGATGGCGCTGCAGTCTGGAAAAATCTAAAGCACGATATTTTCCACATATCCACCATATTTTCACAGCAAACTTGCAATCTGTGAACAGCACACGCTTACAGCATAAAGACGACTTACAGAATGGCGAACTCACAGACTGCGTTTACTTCTATATCTTTCAAATCGCCTGCAGCGCCATCTGTTGTTGAAAACTGTAACTAATTTCGAAAGTTTGTCTGCCTGAAAATTTACTGTTGTCCCAAGCATATTGCAACAAACGGTGTATTTCTATCGCTGCCCGTTTAGTTTTTATTGATTTTTCAAATATACTGGTCATTTTAGAAACACCCGGTAGGTATTAATTCTTGATAGCTATTCTTTTTCATTTAAAAAGAGAGCCATCCGGTATCGGTTCATACACATTATTATCAAAGCCAATGTCCTACGTTATTTCAGTTTATTTCTTCATTATTAATGTTTTACGCCTCATCGAAGTGGAGTAATTAGAAGGGAGAGAAGTGTAGAAAGTCAGCTACTACGCGTTAGTTACGCAAACCACATCTGGATGACGTGATCGACAATCGGATCGAATATCCCCCTTAACTGTAACTTTTTTTAATTTAATTTAATTTAATTGCAATGGAGCACAGGCTCCGGTGGCAATATCCCTACACACCCATCTTCCCCCTATCCTGCACCTACCTACATGTACCCTCTACAAATTTTATCTTTAAATTCTTTCAAAGTTTTCGGTAAATTATTCATAATTTCTCTTGGTAAGTCATTCCAATCCCTGACACCCTTACCTAAAAAAGAGAATCTTCCCACACCCTTGTGCCTGAAATCGAGTGCCAGCTTGTGGTCATGGTCATCTTTTCCCTTCCATGCACTACTTTTCATACCTATTGCAATATCTTTCCATGCCTCATCGCCAGTATATGCCCTGTACACTCCCATGACCCTCCTCATCCTCCTCCTGTCTTGCAATGAATCCCATTCCAGCTCCTTTATCATATCCGTCACTGATTGCATTCTGCGATAATTTCCAGAAACAAATCTAGCAGCCCTTTTTTGCAGCCTCTCCAACTCCTGTATTTGATACGTAAAATGAGGATCCCATACTACACTACCATATTCGAGCAATGGTCTTACCAAAGTTTTGTAACCCAATTCCTTGACTTTTCTCGTACATCCCCTCATCACTCTCTCCAACAAATGCAGAATTTTGAAACCTTTTCCTACCACCTGTCCTATGTGTCCTGCCCAGTTAAGCTTGTTATCAAATGTAATGCCGAGGTATTTACATTTCAAGTCTTCAGCAAGCAATTCTTTCCCCACCTTATATTCATAATTAACCTTTTGTTTTTTATTTGTGTATCTAATAAGCTGACTCTTCTTTGCATTTATCTTCATTCCATGTTTACCAACCCAATAAGATATCCTGTCCAGATCACCCTGCAACTGTTTACAATCCTCTATCGTTTTGATTCTTTTATACAGCGTTATATCATCTGCAAACAATCTAATTTCAGATAGTAAAGAACTTTTTTGATTATCGAAGGAATTGCTATCAGGGTAAATATTTCCTAGCTTTTCCGAAAAACGTGAAACTTACAAGGCAATGGAAAACTATCCTCAAGTGAAAGTTCGCCAGAAAATTTCAACTCTGAAGAGTATTCCTCCATAGTCTGGTCATCAGTCACAATACACTGAGCCTGGTTGGTCAGCAGTAACGCTCGGTCCTCACAGAAGGCAGGACGCTGGTTCAAACCCTCTTCCAACCATGCAGGTTTCTGTTTGTCATTGTTCCACGAAATTACTGCAGGTGAATAGCGGAATGGTTCTTTTAAAAACCATGGTAGATTTCCTTCCCGTTCTTTGGCCCCATTCTTAGCCCTCCTCTAATGATCTATATGTAGGCAAGGTATGAAGAGAAAAAGGATATTGCACTTAAATCTATGTACGAGTAATTATGCTTAAAACACAATTTGTCATCTAATCTAATCTATTGATTAATTGGATTGAAAGGGAAATGGCAGAAGGTGACACACGAATAATAAAACTGCTTAAGATTTTAATATTGTAAAAAAAAAATGGTTTTATTGAGCAGATTTACAGAGGCAGGTTAGATGGGTCAGACTAATATCTGTCGTTGCGTCCAGTATGAGATCCGGTACCATGGGATCCACTACTGAGGGATCCGCTTCCATGAGTTCCACTACCGTGGGTTCCGCTGCCGTGACTACCGCCGCTACCTAAGGAACCAGATCCATGAGATCCATGAGAATCGCGTCCACCACTGCCGAAGGAACCGGAACCTTGATGACCGCCGCCCAAGGATCCGCTACCGTGGGAACCATGAGAATCGTGTCCACCACTGCCGATGGAACCAGATCCATGAGAATCGCGTCCACCGCTGCCGAAGGAACCGGAACCCTGATGACCGCCGCCCAAGGATCCGCTGCCCAAGGATCCGCTACCGTGGGAACCAGTTCCATGGGAATCGCGTCCACCACTGCCGAGGGAACCAGATCCTTGGTGACTACCGCTGGATCCGGAATGACCTTGACCGTGTTCATGGCCGGACCCTTGGTGCTGGGCCAAAGTAAGCCCTAGCAGCGTCACCACCAGCGCCAATACCTGAAACCATCAAAGAAAAATCCTTAGTGGGAGGTGCTATGGCTAGGCAAACGGTTTCGAATAAAAATGTCGATACAGAACTCACTAAAGTATTTAAATAAATATCGATACACTGAGGCACCGAAAGTAAAGTACCGATAACATTTTTGAAATCGTTCATGGGGATTGAGATTTTCTTTTATTTCCTTTTTAAGTTAAAAGGCCTGTACCTGTGCGTTAAATTAAAATCTTAAACTTTTCTTTTTTTTTAAATTTGCAGATGAATTGGCCAATATATATGTTATGATTATGAAATTTGCAACAGCAAATTATGTTCCATTTGTAGTTCTACTTTGTAAAAAATGTATTATAAATTAAATCAAGGTTTAACTTAATCAGACTCAATTTTTATTTTAGTTTTAAATCAAATTATCAGCAAAATGCTATGACTCATTAAACTACGGTAGCAAGCAGCTAAAATATATACTAATTTTACACTATCCACTCGTCCTCCGTACAATAATTTATCCAATCGTTTCGATGATACTCTGTTTACTGTCTTTGACATTGTATTGCCTGTCTTCGAAATAAAAGCTGGGCGGGGACTGACGTTGCTGGAACTGTAAGGTATTCATGAGCTAAATTATACAAGTAAAGGAATGCTGCTTTTATATCTTCCCATTGCTCAAAGGGTCAGTCGATAGTGGTGACACTGGTGTCGCCAAAGAAAGGCTCATATCATCCATTTCATTAGTGAAGAGAAGCCTGGTGCTTGATTTGTTTTGTATGTGCTAACACTTACCGAAGTTACATTTACATGTACTGCTATAAAATAATAAAGGATTAAGGGATATATAATTTACAGTTACAATTACAACACCGTTGACCGTTGCACGAGTTCACTACCAAACAAAGTTTCATACACATTTTAAACAAACCAAGCGAGCGACAACGACGATAATTAAAGATAATGTAACCTACCTCTAAGTTTTAAAGTCTAGACTTCGAGACTTCTAGTTTCCTTTTTAAAATAAATACCAATGTTAAAAACAAGTTCTGATATCATTCTAAAGTTCTAAAAACGGTATTGCTACCAACATAAAAATACATTCTCGTCTTAAGATGTACCCATGCTTGTCTAGGAGGCCATACATCATACAGCCATGTCTGTTGTAATCATACTTTCACTTTTTCTTTCCGTGACTTTGTAATACTGCCACTAATTTTTCCAGCGACATTTTCGTATCGATACCTGCCAAAAAGTACTAATATGAGTAAAACTATCGTACGGAAAGTATCGAGTACAAAAATATGGGTATCAAAAGAAAAATACTCGTTACCAAGAAGTATCAATACTTTTCCGTTTCCCTGGCTATGGTTTGAAGTCAACAAAGGTAGAGTTCGTAATTGACACTTTGTAGTGAATATATGAACTTACAACGTAACTGTAAACTTGCCAGAATTGGCCTTATTTCACCTCTACAGCTCCATAAGTTTTTCAGCTTGCATTTTCAATAAGATTTTAGTAATCAGTTCTGCGACGCTTTCATAAGTAGGCCTACTGTAGCAAGCGGTCACGAATCGAGCGGCTCTTCTCTGTATATAGAAAGTACAGAGAAAACCCGTTCGATTCGTGACCGCTTGCTACAGTCCTTATGAAAGCGTCACAGAACTGATTGGTAGACTAGGCTGGGAGTCTCTGGTAGATAGACGACGTACGTTTCGTATAAACTTATTGGTAAACACTTACGAGTGTAGTGAAATACTTTGTCCACCAACCTATTTGAGTCGGAATGACACGAAAGATAAAATTAGAGAAATAAGGTGCCGCACTGATTCTTATACCAGTGAGCAACCAGACGGGAGGAATTGTATTATGAAAATAAATGATTATAGAATGTTAATGTCCATTGATACAGCTGAATCAAAGTTTTCACTAATGTAATACCTCATCAGTACAAGCAAATATGAAACTACACAGAAAATTTAAAGACGAATCCTTGGATTCAATTATTTCATCATTGGAAGCAGTTACTTACCAGAAATTTGTTCATGTTGATTCGGTTTTGTAAGCTGCCCTCGTGAAGACTGTGTTCTTACTGCAGCTAGCGATTCCTTATATACGCCGCCTTGCGCACAAACAAAACAATAAACAGAATCGTATCAGTGCGTCAAAGTATGTGTGAGAGGCCAATAGGAGGCCGGGCATTTCTATAAAAATCAGTCCGCGATAGCTGGCAGACGGGGTGACCTTGACGTCCTGTGGAACTGACCCGCTGCTGAGCTGCTAACCTCTCAACTGATAAACACTGCTGGGAACTTACCCGGCGGCCCAGATGCGACTCGCACAGTCAAATTGATTTTTTGTTTCGTGTGTCGCGTCAGTTATGGCTATAGCCGGGATTCAGTAGGTAGCCCGCAAACGGCGCTTCGGGACTGAACTCGATGGGTGAGCTGTAACGCTCGCTCCTGACATTCAGAAGGACGTGGGTTCAAATACCCGTCCGGACATTCTCATTTGAGTTTTCCACTGTGGTGTGACATATAACCACATTAAAATGAGTTATCAGGGCGATGCATGCAGTACACAGGCTTAGCGTAATATTTACAAGGTGTGGGAAGAACTTTCTGCCGAGCTGAGAACAGTGAATTTTTAGCATGTTTTGGTGAACTCTCTTTTCAGACTGGAACGAAAGACAACAAAAACACACGCAAAAGAAAGTGCTATACTAAAAGGCAGATATACGAACTTTCACCGATCACAGGATGGTCGGTCACAGTTTTGTGCGTGGACAGTGTGACGGGTGATGAGATACTTATAACTCTCATAGCACTAAGCTGGCGGGACCAATTGCAGATACGTGATATGGTGAAGACACGTCAAATTAGAGATGCTGTGAATGCTCACAGAGAGAGATGGAATTAACACGTAAAAAGTACGACAATTTCCGAAGAAATCATCCAGTCCCGTCAAAGGAAAGATGTGCTGAATCTGAGTGTGTTTGGAGGGGCGAATGGTTTGTCAATAGCGTTTTAGTTTATAAAATTATTAGTATTTTATGTGTAATGTTGTTTCATGTCCGCCTATGCGGACCTCCTACAATGACGACCACTAAATATCCGCGAATGAGGAGGAGCAGCGTCAAAGGGTTTTAAAAGATGTCGGGAGAAGCTCCTCGACGTCTTTTTGGTCTCGCTGGTTCGTGTCTTCACTTGTATTTGGACACGAGATCGAACAAAAAGCCGACAGCATATCATGCGATCGGATATGTGTGATAAAGAGTCTTTATTTGGAGTTACAAGGTGACATATAAATTTAATGTTTGGCCAGAGGTTGCTGACTACGTCACTGTCAACCAGACAGTAAAAGACAAACTTTCCATAAATTGCTAATATGGTGTTTTGACTTAGAACCTTCATGGTTACCCAAACTAACGCTCTGAACGGAAAAGTCCGCAGTAAAAGAATCCTCACTCTCCGATATTGGAACTGAGAAATTGGCCGTGGCATTTGTACAAGTTTGATTCTGTAGCTTTTGTGAATGAAACAGAGGACATTAACTTTAAAAAGTAATTTCATTACGTGTCTTGCTGAAAATTGTAAACTTTGTTTTGTAAAAGAAAATCAGAACTGTTTTTGTCTAGTATTACTTAGTTATTTTAGTCTAGTGCC